>SJOL01005832.1:0-116804 GCA_004794785.1 Opisthorchis felineus | reverse complement strand
AAATTCATGTTCAAATGAGAGTACTTGTCATAATCTGTTCAGTTTGGGTTCAAGTAGAACATAAATTCCACGGGATCTCAGGGAGTGCGTTTATCAGATGAGCCCGAAGTGGAAGGGCGAAACCGGTCGTGGCCTGTCGAAGAGAGTTCAGTGACATATCGAATACAGAATCAATTAAAACACTAGGCAGCCTGGTGCAGTCCATTTAGCTGGGGAAGGTCATTATGAACGAGATGTTCGGCTGCATTCAGTTGAATCACTCATCAAAACCAAATTCCTGTGCAAATGAGATTGATTGCCAAAATCTGTGCAATTTTGGGGATTCAAGTAAAACACAAGGTTGATGGAAACATTAGAACTGCGCCCACCTGTTGAGCCCGAAGTTTAAGGGCGAAACCTGTCGTGGGCTGTTGTGTCTTGCTGAACGGTGGTGCAACTCTTTGTCGGTACTTGGCTTCCTGCCCCGCCCGCTGTGGTATATCAAATGGCACGGTGGCTTCAGACAGCCCTTTAGGGAGACAAATGAAGGGTATTGCGACCGTATTTATAGGGTCACCACAGAATGTTCCATAAGGTCACGGGGCGAGAAGCGTCGAGCTATGGATGCTCGATCCAGATTGGCTGACGTTCTGACCAATCAGGGCACGCCTTCGTTTTGTCCGTAGCCCGCACGTGACATATCCGTCCAATCGACGTTATGTTCGGTTATTAAGAACGGCTGGCCTCCGGACATGGGCTGTCGAAGAGGCTTCAGCAAAGGAAACTACTCACAAGGTTGCTGAAAACTCTTCGACAGCCCACGGCCGATTTCGCCCTTCTTGGGGCTCGTCAGGTAGGCGCAGTCCCCGAGTAGATTCCTTCATGAAAATATACTGCGATATTTCAAATATCGTACCAACTGAAACATGGGGCGGGCTTTGTGCAGCACATTCATTTGAAGAACATTATAAACGGGAGATTCACTTGAGTCTCCCGTGAAAACCAAATTGATTTGCAAATGAGGCTTCAGCAACCTTATGAGCGTCCAAATGACAACCCTTGTATTTTATCCTATCTATTTGGAACGGTGTAAACATGGGTGAAAAGAGGGAAAACCAACCCAGTGTCTAATCCACGGGTCGGATATTGATTAGTTTGCACGGTCATTTTCTATGGTTTTGATGAGATCTTTTATCTTGGTTTTACCCATAGCTTGCTTGCTGTTGACTTTCAGTCTTACTGCGAAATCGCTAACCGATATGTAATCTTCATCCATTTCCGGAAAATTCACCTTGCCTTCCAACAAAACTGAATTGGTATTGTTCTCAAGTTTGGATCACTGGTAGTTGCCATTTAAAAGCACCACGCGAACTGTGGAGCGACATAGTCACGTGTTCAACCCCGGGCAGCCAAATGTTACGCAACCTTGGCAGTAGAATATGCGTCCACATTTCGAGGTTATACTACACCTCCTTGAAAACAGGGAGTCACGGCTGAATGCCAACAGCAGAACAGCTTGACTTCCATCATCTTATTCCCAGTGACCGCCAGCCCCCCTCGTTTTGAGGGGTGGTCAGTGCTGCACTGCTGACCAAATTCGGGATGGCGTATCTTCAGCAGATTTTATGTATGCGGTGTGCCCGTATCTTACCTCTCCCATCCTCAAACTCTCTAAAACTGAGTATCGTGATGCCTCACTCCGGGATGCTAACAACTGACAGTGATTGGCAACTCTAACGTATACTCACCCGCCGATTCATCAAGGCGTGAGAATTTCCCCCATTCATCCTGTTTGCCATCAGGCGCGTTATATTTTCGCACGACTGCACGTATAGGTCTGCGTTTGACGCACGCATCATTAGATAAGAAGGTATCGATATTACCCTCCCCACGAGCTTGTTTGTGCAAACCGAAGGCTCAATCCTCTTATGCCTCGGTTACGACAACACTCCGAAGTCAAACGATCAAGATAGCACTTTGGATCTGGTCGTCTTAAGGATGTGACACTGGCCACCGCCCGAGCTGTAACAAGCGAGATGCTGAGGTGACAGTTGGTGCGTACAGTTAGACCTACTCGACGAGTGCTATCTAAGCTGGCCACGTGAACGACTGAAATATCTCGGTGATCTGCATGAGCAGCTAAGAGGCGTCACCAAACTGTTTCTGTGACAACACCATCATCTTCGTCATCATTGACAGCATAACAATGATATTCAGCATTGATTCCTTGATGCAGTACGACCATAATTCATTTGAAAAACTTGTTGTGGAGAAAGGATTAAAGGCGGGTGAAGAAGGGAATTAGTGCTGCAATATCACAATCTCCAGACACTCATTCAGAAAATCTGGTTAGATACCGACAACAAAAAACGACAATGTCCTCGACTAGTAGCCATATCTTGCAGCGTCCCCAACCACTCCACTGCACTCATCAACAGTCATCATCGTCCTGATTTAGTTAAGGGAATCAATATTTCGTCGAATTTTTGTCATTTTTCTTGGTAGTGTGAGGAGATTTGGGAATTTTTGTGGAGATTTCGTCCTGTAAGTTAAGCTAGTATATACTGAAAAGCCTGTACAGCTGTTTCGTCCTTATTGGGAATCATCAGCAGTGCGCATCTCACCAGACTCCAGGATGCATTCAACATGCGACCCCCCAACTAGGAGTCTGAACACTTACACTTTCGGCCAGGAATGGCGGATCTGCAGCGTGATTAACTTGCTCCCATTTAGACAGGATTCAACGCCACTCATCCTTCAATCATGGTTACCACATGATATGGTCACATGTGTTGACTGTCTGCACGAGTAACGACTTCTTAGGTGGACGTTTTACCCATCGGATGTATCTAATTCTTCCTGTGGGCTACTTATAGCTTGTTGGTAATGTTGGTAGCAATGTTTTCATCCTATTTGGGTTTTTACAACTTATATGAGTTTTCAGTGACTCTCTTCAACTAGTTTGGTTCAAGCAAAGTAAACCGACAAAATGTTTTTAGCACGGCGCCAGATTAGCTATAAACTTGTGCCATCTACAGTAGTCCTTCAATTACAGTTTTCCAAACGCTGAAGACTTGTGTAAAGGCCTCTGAACAGTCAGTTAGTAAAGCCGCAAGTCAACCTTGAATGCTAACCATTCAAGTTATATACCATGACTGACCGTCTCTCGGTTGTCCCCATCCAATACGAGACTGGGCGAAGAGGGCTTCACAAGGCAAACGGTCTTCTAGAATACGAAGACAGTATGGTTACCGAAGCTTTCTTTGGGGCCAAATGTTACGTATGCCACGGTTATAATGTTTTTTGTCTCCAATTGTGGCACTGGGGGGAATGGCCGGGATTTGTACAATGTTCATTCTGGATATATTCTTATCTCGCTGTAAAGTCAAGTAAACGCAGTCGGCTAGACTGCAAAAACGTGGCAGTGCTGGTTCAGTACAGAGTGATATTATGATCAGAGCACCACCGGAGCGCTGCCACCAAATGATGCCACTGTAGTTGTTTACGTGAATTTGCACCGCTCTGAAACATGACATCGTAATATAGCACGACCAGTATCAGGAACAGCATCACCTATAGGAGAGTGAGCAATACGCACTCTCCCTAAGATACATAAACAAGTTACAAGTTTAAACTCTGCAGCTTTGAAGAACAAATCAAATTCGAACGAAGATGCCCAATGATGGACAGCAGCAGATGTTCGCAGCCAAACAACTTCGAGGGAAGCTGCCACATTCAGTCTAGTCTAGTAGTGGTCCGAATCGTCCTTCAGCTCTAACATATTCTTTGTGCGCAGCTGTTATGCTACCGGAGGAAGCACGAGGGATGGGGTATTGCCAGACTGCATAAGCCTAGTCGGGAGCAGTCGAGATGCAGAGGTTGGGTTCGAACCACGGACCTTCCGGTCAGTAAGTTCAAGTCTTAACACTGAGCTCACATATTAGTCAGTGTCATTTGAAAAAGTTTATCAAAGAGCAAAACCCTTCCGACCATGTCACCGTGGCAATCTGTTTCGTTGCGAAACCTTGGTGGGGAGCTCGCAATAGGAAGAGTCGACAGTAGACAGCATTACATCAGAAGTGAACGTTTAATCAGTTTGCTCCATCCATCTATCTACTTGTGCATTGTCAGTAGCTTACGATTAATCCGTGTGCTATTTGTCGATATCTTCGATGTTTTACCCCAAAGGGCAATGATTCTCTTTTTCATCACATACTCAGGCAGAATTTAGGCGCATTCATCAGGTTTTGAGGAACAAAGCGGAGTATGTGAGGGACTGCAGGACAATCAAAATGCAGCATGTGAACATTCAGATCTCGGGAATAGGCTAGACCCAATGGTTACGATAGCTTTAGGACATAAACACCTGCAGTTCCTAAGGCAAAAGCCAACACGCACCAAAAATTCTTTGCGGTACTATCATTTAATCACCAGTATTTAGTAGGCATTCACATTCCACCAGTTATCTGTGGAAAACAAAAGTGTGTAAAATGAGAGTTTCTCGTTGAAAATGCGAGCAAGATTTTGTAAAAATGACACGAGAATTACACGAACACATACACACACACATACATCGCCTGACTACCTACTGTGCTACGACAGCGAATGCGCAGAACTGAAATGAAAATGCATGTCAAAACGATCGATTTAAACAAATCTTGACAAAATGTCGATAGTTGTGGGCAACTTGGGTTTCCTGAGTATACTAAAAGGGGGCAAGATGGCTCAGTGGTTAGAGCGCGAATTTACTGACCGGAAGGTCCGTGGTTCGAACCCGACCTCTGCCTCTCGACTTCCCCTGTCTAGACTTGGGCAACCTGGCAGTATCTCAGCCATCGTGCCTCCTTCGGGGTGCATGGCAGCTAGGCACCTCAAGGGTGTTACAGCTGAACGAGTATAGGAAAAACTGCCACAATTTTGTGTGGAAGTCTCCTTCGGACGCTCAACGGTTTTTGATGGATTTCTGGTAAACATCTAAGGATCGGCGTGGGTGAAGTCGATAGCTCTCCAACCAGTGATGCGTGCACCAAACGCGCACGTCTGCACATTGGTGCGAAAGTGCAGCGTTCCAATTGGATGCTCAGAACAATGAGAGAGATTTTCCGGGGTTTTACATTGTGCCTTGGGTCGCCTTGGACCGCGCCCACCAGGTGCTAAGTCCTCAGGATGCCACATTTTGTACGGAGAATACATATGCAAACTAACTGGGTCATTCTCATGAAGGAAACTACTCACAAGGTTGCTGAAAACTCTTCGACAGCCCACGACCGGTTTCGCCCTTCTTGGGGCTCATCAGGTACCAACTGAAACATGAGGCGGCCTGTGTGCAGCACATTCAGTTGAAGAACATCATAAACGAGAGACTCACTTGAGTCTCCCGTGAAAACCAAATTGATTTGCAAATGAGTGTATTTGTCGAAATCAGTCCAATTTGGGTTCAAGTAGAACATAAGGTTGACGGAAACTCGGGGACTGCGCCTACCTGATGAGCCCCAAGAAGGGCGAAACCGGTCGTGGGCTGTCGAAGAGTTTTCAGCAACCTTGTGAGTAGTTTCCTTCATGAAAATATACTGCGATATCTCGAATATCGTACCAACTGAAACATGAGGCGGCCTGTGTGCAGCACATTCAGTTGAAGAACATCATAAACGAGAGACTCACTTGAGTCTCCCGTGAAAACCAAATTGATTTGCAAATGAGTGTATTTGTCGTAACTGGGTCATTGTTTTTGGATTCTTCCTTAACTCCTTAAAGTTTATTTAAAATTTGTTCTCGAAATGAAAGCGGTCAAAATGAAATAAGCTGCTACTTTATGACAAGCCGAAACTTTGTGACATGGACATGTAACCGCAGCAAACGGAGAGCTAAATGACTGGCTGGCATGAGGCGTGGTCCGGTGAAATTGGAATGATTTGACATCAGCATAAAAGATCGGTGCGGTCTGGCGCAACCATTGAAGGAGGCGTACGTCATTGAGCACAGTTTCCAAAGATGTGTAGGATTCGCTTCCGAAGGCATTTAGTGAAAAGCGACTTTGTGAGGGCGCAAGTTCCCACGGACTTTATCAAAGACTTGAGAGTTGTGCACAAAGTTGATGTTGTTATTACTGACTGGGGGGGGGTGCATGGTGAATACCAATGAATATTGGTGCTCGAATCGAGTATTCCAAATGATACTGATGTGGATACAGCCTCACGGAGCACCTTATATCTTCCAAGCCAGAGGTGTGGAATTTCATTGAGTGTTCACTGTAAGCTCACCAACTACACAGACTTGTCGGCAGACATGTGATCCGCAGAGTAAGAGCCTGGAGATGGTCCACCACGTCCATCTTTTGGGTCTTAACAGGAGTCTTTGTTATCCTACCAAACTTGTACCGGTCAAAGTCCTGCAGGGATCGATGACTAATCGGATGAAACTTTCCCACTACTCATCAGGAGTCACATGATTCGACGAATAAGTCGACGACTGGTTGAACGAAGAATCACGCCAGCTACACAAGCCATTTGGCACGGTCCAAAGAGCTTCCAAAATCTCTGATGTTATCCAGCTTCGGAATTTGTCTTAGGCTTTAGGAAGAATTGCCAGTTTCACGTGAAAGAGCAGTCCTCTGTGCTCTTCAATCATGGGGGGATTCATTGTCTCAATGTAGCAGGTTTCGACTGCCTAAATTCCATTTTTTCATTCGCTCAATCCTCACACTCATAGAGGGTTTTATGCCAGTGTTTACTGATATTGTACTGCTGTCGACGACGAGCACCGGGAAAGAGCTTCTGGACCTTACCTAGGTAAGTGATAACACCGGCAGCCCTCAAACACTCCCTTCCAGGCTTTACCACCAAATACCCTCGTTCGAGCCACTTGGTCTTTCCTACTCTGAATTTGGCAGATAGAACTACAGTAAAACAGACCCTAGAGCAGCAGTTCACAGATTCACTGCAACTCGCGCCACTGTGTACTGTCCTAAAGTAATATTTCTGCACCTTCAATAAACTTTTGTTTCGCAACTAACTCACTGCAAACCCATTAGTGCGAAACCACCTACGATTCGGGTACACTGACGGCCAATGCACTGACACCAGCGGAGCCTCAACCCACAACAAAACCGCGTGTATTGTCCGTCAAGAGCCGTTCCTAGGAACTAACAACCTGTGTATTTTTCTCGCTATATGTAGCACAAAGTGCTGTTCCAGGATTCACCCAACATCTCAGTTCATTTGAAAAAAAATAAATCACCTCAGCTTAAGCTACCGACTGGAAAGTCCGGGGTTCGAACCCGTCCATAGCCTACTGAAGCCACAGCAGCCAGGCAGTATATCAGCCCTCGTAATTCCATCGAAGTGCGTAGCAGCTAAATATCGGAATGACGCAACGGCCGAACGATGATTGTCCTTTGAGTTTAATTACCCCCCCCCCCCTGGCAAGAAGCCATAGATAGATGAAATATTTAATTGAATGACAAAAGAAATTCAAGACAGACACAAAATTGACGGGGAAAGTCCAATTTTGACCCGGCAATAATTTATAGTCCAAGGGTATTACTAATATTATAAGTAGTAGTTGCAAAGAACAAACAAAAAAGGATGCCATTAAATCACAAGTGAACGGGAAAGCAACGGTTATCAGTCCAAAAATACAGGAATCCCCTAAAAATAGTCTTAACTGGGTTACTTATGTACGATTCTAGTTGGAACACGTGGGGTTTCGTTTCTCGAATTTGAGCACAAGGAGGAGATTTGGGAATGAAAATTGTTGCCTGAGTGGTTCGACAGCAGTTATATCACACACTGTGGTAAGCAAGAAAATTTAGTTTCATAAAAATTGTACTTAAAAACATAGAGAGTAGTTACGTGACTGAAGGGGACAGACCAATATCGCAGGTAATACTTGGAAACATCCTCGAATCAGTATGGGTACTGGGAGTAACCTGGATGGCATGAATGAGCCAATGAGAACACAAAGTGAATGAAAAAGACTCAATGTTTACGTGTATGAAGAACATATCTACAAGTGTATGTTTGTGCCTGGATTATTCACCCTTCGTCCGACCTTCACAGCCATTAAACAATTCACGGAAATACCATGGGAGCTCGGCGGACTTTGATTCCGATTGATTTTGGAGAAAGAGTTCCATGGTACACATGGTTATGGAGCGTAGCTCGGTTAACGCCATAATAATTCGCGGCCAGCACTGCTGTGTCCCAGTAGGCTTGGGGTTCTGCCGAATGTGATTAACGTAGCGGTTGAAAGTCTCCATGAAAACATTCTGAGTCTTTTCCACTGCTTCGGTATCCTTCAGGTTGGCACGATCTGAGAGGTAGGCGGAACGTGAGAAAAGAGCATCAGCCCAGGATTACGAAAGCGTTTACACTTGAGCTACTAACAGATGTCAGTAGCACAAAAACACCTCTAAATATTTTGGTCGGCCAGCCGTAGTACTTATGGGGCACACATTTATCCGGCATATCCACAACTCTTGAAGAAGAGTTAGCTAATTAGCGAAATACACTCATTTGAAAACAAATTTGGTTTTTCGAGAGACTCACCTGGAACCCAGCTGAATCTCTCGTTTTTGATATTTCCAGGCAACTGAATGTGCTGCCTCATGTTTCAGTTGCTACAATATTCGAGATATCGCGATACGTTTATATGCGTAATGCACTACTCATAAGGTTGGTGAAAATTCTTCGACAGCCCACGACCGGTTTCGCCCTTCTTGGGGCTCATCAGGTAGGCACAGTTCCCGAGTTTCCATCAACCTTATGTTTTACTTGAAACCAAATTGCACGGAATTAGCGGAATGCACTCATTTGCAAACACTTACCTAACTTTACAGTACGAACTACCAGTCCGAAGAATACGTTGCCGGTCTTGAGAACCAAGAACTTACACACAGCTAAATAGCACCTAGCGCTGACTATCCAGCTTCCTAATGAAAATTTGTGCGAAATAATATAAAGAAATTACAAAAAAACACGATTAGTCACATCTTGGCAGTGCGTTCCCTCGGTCACTCTTTCGATAGACCTTTTTTAAGCTTAAAATTACGCGAAGAACGAGCTACTTCATCTGTATCTGGCCGCTTCCTATTCCATGTTTTGACTTGGGCTGATCAAAAATATCTTTTTACTACTGGGTATCAACATTATTTGAATACTTTACAGACAGAATATTTTGTGCGCATAACCCCAGCCCCCAACCTTCTACAACCAGAAGGCGGTGACTTGGTAATTTACAAATTAACCCCTGCCGTGGCAGCTGGATCCTTAAACGCTCAGTCATACAAACGTTTTCGTCTATATTGAAAGTGGAGGAATCACTCGCCGAAAAAGTGCCCAAGTGCTCAGCAGTTCAGAAAGCGATTAACAGTTTCCGGTTGTTGCACTGCGAAACGCGCACCCTCCAGCCAGTTTGTCAAGCAGGTGAGCTTGATAGTAGACATGATTCGCGGTATAACCACCTGTTGACATATTTAGACATTCATTTGACTACTGGCGTACGGTCAGTATTTTGGCGATTATTCGTTTGTAAGGCTCTGAAACTGTCTTCCTTCCAACAAAGAATGATAGACGCCAGCTGGATCCCCAGCTGGATCCCCATTGACCTGTTTGATGATACAACTCAAGTTTTCTGTGTAGAAACACGACAGCAGTTTTGCGGTAACATGCTACCTGCTAGGTGCACCGTTGTGTATGTCTGGGTGTGGTGTGGTGAAATTTCAGATGGTCTTATCGGCAGAACAGAAAGTCTAATGATTCAAAGTGGCAAATGTGTGCTACTGGCTTGATAGTGATACGCGTGGTAGACTCTCTAGGACAAAGGATTTGAACGTTGGGGTTTACAAACCCGAGGATTATCACAGTAGGACTGCTGTGACATCTTGTGGCTCATATTCGACTGGGTCCATCGTCAGCACTTTATGATGACATCGGCTTTTCGTCATTTGCAATGACTGAAATGGCATGACCTGTGACTTTGCACAAATGCGCATGGGATAGCTCACTGGTTAAAGTGCGAATTTACTGACGGCAAGGTCAACCAACAGCATCACGACCGCTTGGACAGCCAGGTGGTAGTTCGACGTTTGTTCTTCCCTCGGAAAGATTTCTGACTGCAGCTAGGTGGTCTTGGGGTGCGACGAAAACCAATCGTTCGTGTCTCCACGTTTTCTAATTTAGTGACCAATTTTAGTTGTTCATTTCATTATTTAGCTATTATATTATTTACCCCTATTTTGACCATTGGATATGTAACTGACGACGAAATCCAAGAAACTGTATTTATTTGCCCTTACTTCATGTCCTTTTTTGCCGAACAGGGGAAAAGATTTCGAACCACTCCACTTGAACAAAACTCTGGGCAGGAAACTTACCTGGTGACATCAGGAGTACGGCAGCCATCAAAGAAACTTCCGTTCCATTGACACCAAGACGAGAAAACTTCAGCGCCACAGATCGTATCAAATGAGCAAACTTCTCATCAGATGTCGACAGATTTGGATAGTTCCCATTGATAATCACCGGGACATGTGACGTAGCACAATCCGTACGTCCATCGGCCACATTCCCGTTACGCTCACCGTTTGAACATTCGTTGACAACACCTTGGGCTTGTGCAGACAGACTGAAGGAGTGGGTGGCGCGCAGTGTGACAAGGTCCAGACAACATCCATGCAGCAAACGAATCTTATCCTCAACTCCAAGCTGTTAGTTATACAGTAAGTGGAAGAGATGGGAGGATTTGGAAATTGTATTTGCCGGTGAGCAACTGAACACTACGACCTATGTCTAATTTGTGAAGCTGCGATATTTGCTCTCAAACAACGGCTAGCTATTTCCACTGTAGCTGCGGTTGCGGCCACGCAACAGTTTGCTGTAGGAGTTCAAGTCAACCGGGATTGTTTTGAATCACCTGCAATTGAACTCATTTCCGATTTATGAATAACTGACCAGAGAGATACGATCGCTAGCTAAACTCTGGTTCATGAGAAGCCCCATGAACTGGAAGGCACTTTTTGGTGCCCAGCTGCCATGCCACCAGAAGGAGGTAGGAGGGCTTGGATACTGCCAGGTTGTCCAAGCCTAGACAGGGGAAGTCGAGAGGCAGAGGTCGGGTTCGAACCACGGATCTTCCGGTCAGTAAATTCGCGCTCTAACCACTGAGCCATCTCGCCCTCGAACTGGAAGGTACATATTTTACTTTACTGTGTACTGTAAGACCCGAGGCAATCTGATGGAGTGCACACAGCCTGATTTCGCTGCTATTCAAACTCAGGCAGGTTCGAAGATTTTGATTCTTGCTTCATATCTTGTTGGGTCTAAGGCTACCTACTTCACACGACGATGGCGATGCAGCAGGAAAGGAATAACCTGTGTTTCGACGGTCCTGAATTCAACTATGTGAAGCGTGGCCCTCGTGACGGCTTGGTGAAATGTGTCTCAGATGTACCACAGAATGCGATTGGAACGAAATCTGCTTGCCCTTTGAGGCACAGATTCAAGGAATGTCATCACTATGGCGATATCAAATGCGTTAATTATATGCTATTTTTGAGATTTCAGTAGCTGAACGAATGAATAAATTTGACTACCCATTGGAGGGCTTGGTTGGCCACGGTCGATTCTTTCCATACTCTCATATCAACACAAGCGTTTTTCAACCATACACATTATAGCCCCAACGCGGCTCCCGGTTACTTTTTTGTTACTGAAGATCTTCAAGTGTCACACTTTCTGTTAGTATCATCAAGCTGCGAAAATCCCCGCTCTATCTCTATCTCTCATTGAACATCTGCGCTCAAATCTGGTTTGCTCGTCGATTACATGAAACGTCAAATGATTTACTGTTCACATATTTTCAGAGATGTAGGGCTGTGCTCAAACCTTTGTTGATGGTGATCGTGCTGCACTGCTCAGTCTTGCTGCTTGGCAACTTTGTGTTTCATGTGTACGAATACTGTGGGGGCTATGTGGCTCAGTGGTTAGAGCGCGAATTTACTGACCGGGAGGTCCGTGGTTCGAACCCGACCTCTGCCTCCCGACTTCCCCTGTCTAGGCTTGGCAAACCTGGCAGTATCCCAGCCCTCGTAATTCCTTCTAATGGCATGGCAGCTAATCACCGAAAAGGTGTTACAGCTGGATTTTTTTACGATTACCGTGATACCAATTTACTGCAACAATCTGTTGACGCTCTGATCATGTTATTAGTCTGGTTGCACCGAGCAGTGAATGTGTAATCATAGTGGTTTGATGATACAAAAAAATAGGTTTACTCCTAATTACCGCGAACTGAAGATATTTTCAGGATATTGTAGCCAATGAGAAGTTTGCAACTATACTTGTGGATTGAAAAAGGCTTAACTCGGCCTTACTTTCCGGTTGTCACGTGTTGCACTAAGTTTATTCGGGGATTAACGAAGGTTTTAACAACTTGAGGCGTCTGGTGACCTGGAAAACAAGTGGTTGTCAGCAAGATGCACCGAAATACACAGTNGATGATGATGATGATGATGATGATGATGATGATGATGATGATGATGATGATGATGATGATGATGATGATGATGATGATGATGATGATGATGATGATGATGATGATGATGATGATGATGATGATGATGATGATGATGATGATGATGATGATGATGATGATGATGATGATGATGATGATGATGATGATGATGATGATGATGATGATGATGATGATGATGATGATGATGATGATGATGATGATGATGATGATGATGATGATGATGATGATGATGATGATGATGATGATGATGATGATGATGATGATGATGATGATGATGATGATGATGATGATGATGATGATGATGATGATGATGATGATGATGATGATGATGATGATGATGATGATGATGATGATGATGATGATGATGATGATGATGATGATGATGATGATGATGATGATGATGATGATGATGATGATGATGATGATGATGATGATGATGATGATGATGATGATGATGATGATGATGATGATGATGATGATGATGATGATGATGATGATGATGATGATGATGATGATGATGATGATGATGATGATGATGATGATGATGATGATGATGATGATGATGATGATGATGATGATGATGATGATGATGATGATGATGATGATGATGATGATGATGATGATGATGATGATGATGATGATGATGATGATGATGATGATGATGATGATGATGATGATGATGATGATGATGATGATGATGATGATGATGATGATGATGATGATGATGATGATGATGATGATGATGATGATGATGATGATGATGATGATGATGATGATGATGATGATGATGATGATGATGATGATGATGATGATGATGATGATGATGATGATGATGATGATGATGATGATGATGATGATGATGATGATGATGATGATGATGATGATGATGATGATGATGATGATGATGATGATGATGATGATGATGATGATGATGATGATGATGATGATGATGATGATGATGATGATGATGATGATGATGATGATGATGATGATGATGATGATGATGATGATGATGATGATGATGATGATGATGATGATGATGATGATGATGATGATGATGATGATGATGATGATGATGATGATGATGATGATGATGATGATGATGATGATGATGATGATGATGATGATGATGATGATGATGATGATGATGATGATGATGATGATGATGATGATGATGATGATGATGATGATGATGATGATGATGATGATGATGATGATGATGATGATGATGATGATGATGATGATGATGATGATGATGATGATGATGATGATGATGATGATGATGATGATGATGATGATGATGATGATGATGATGATGATGATGATGATGATGATGATGATGATGATGATGATGATGATGATGATGATGATGATGATGATGATGATGATGATGATGATGATGATGATGATGATGATGATGATGATGATGATGATGATGATGATGATGATGATGATGATGATGATGATGATGATGATGATGATGATGATGATGATGATGATGATGATGATGATGATGATGATGATGATGATGATGATGATGATGATGATGATGATGATGATGATGATGATGATGATGATGATGATGATGATGATGATGATGATGATGATGATGATGATGATGATGATGATGATGATGATGATGATGATGATGATGATGATGATGATGATGATGATGATGATGATGATGATGATGATGATGATGATGATGATGATGATGATGATGATGATGATGATGATGATGATGATGATGATGATGATGATGATGATGATGATGATGATGATGATGATGATGATGATGATGATGATGATGATGATGATGATGATGATGATGATGATGATGATGATGATGATGATGATGATGATGATGATGATGATGATGATGATGATGATGATGATGATGATGATGATGATGATGATGATGATGATGATGATGATGATGATGATGATGATGATGATGATGATGATGATGATGATGATGATGATGATGATGATGATGATGATGATGATGATGATGATGATGATGATGATGATGATGATGATGATGATGATGATGATGATGATGATGATATGTTGGGTTGGTGGGGAACCGCCGGAGAGATAAGCAAGCAATCACCTGACCATCGTTTTTGGCGGACGTGTGGATTGACTCACTTAACAAAAGGACCAATCTGAGTGAATTTCGTGAACGATATCGATTGACCCTTTGTTGTAATCACATGACTCGTTGATGCTTCATCTGATTGGCATCAGTATGTGCTCTTCTTCCCATGTCCCAGTCATTTTACCGAAAAATATACGCTAGGCTTCACCTGATACCGTAACTATTTTTGTACGTTCTACAATTAGTGGGGGTACAGTTGAGTGCTTGACTGCAAGCCCTTGCATTATTCTTTGGTATGGGGACTCCTGAAGAGACGTGGTTGCTTCAAATAATCAACCTTTCTGTGGAACATTAATTGTTCGCTTGTCCACTTCCTAATCGATGGCGACTGGCCGTTTATTGTTTGGTTAACTTGTACGCGAACGACCTCTTACTAAGCACCCTGTGAGGGCTGGAAGACAACTGCTCAATGAACTTTTACGCAATGAAAAACGGTCACATTTGTGTGAGGGCAAAAGAGCTGCCTGTTGGTGCCCAGAAATTTGCATAACCGAGAACAATGCTTGCTAGCCTAATGGAAAGCAGACACCAAAAATAAATCATGCTTACCAAACTAAAACCGGGTATGAGGTTTGCGAAGGTCACCAGGCGAGTAATCATGGGCTCGATTTCTCGAGATAATTCTGAAAAGGCGCTTGAATAGAATGTCCGCGCTTGCTTGATGTCTTCCTGATCCACATCATCCAGCTGTTACAAGAAAGTAATCGATAAAAGATGAATGAATGAATGGAGACAAATTGGAACAAAATTCGCCAGCGAAAGATAGATCCAGATTGAACACATATTGTACGTTTAGTGGCCCGCGATACAACTTGCACACAAGCTGAATGAATGTGCCAGAAGTAAAGCTGGAACTACTGCCAATTTTTCGAAGCCAGGGAAGCGTTAGCATATTAATAGGATCATCGGAGACGTCCCCGGCACCAGCAGTTTTAGAGCTCGTTCATAATCTCTGAAATCAGATTACATCTTCAGTTATTTCCATGAAGCTGCAGTTAGAACGCTTGTTCATTTGAGAAATTTGGAAACCAAGGTGCTTACAGGTGGAGGAAATTATTTCCGTTTTTAACTCGGACACATGTCCCTTCTAAACTTTCGCGGAAGCGCATATGAGAATAAAGAGAACGTCTTGCGCACTCCCATATTGATTTCATACCCTTCACACCTTTGTTGTGCAGAAGTTTTGTTGGTGTCACTTCGAAATCTTTTATGTTGGCGTCTATTCCTCGTGAAAAAAGTACTTTTAAGTGTATATTATTGGAAGAGGTCCACTCCAACACCACAATGCGAACGATCCTCATACCGTCCAGAAGTGGAAAATATCTAACCTAAAAAAACGTTAAGCAGTAAAGTGGTTTCTGTTAACAGCTGCCATGCAAGCGGAAGCAACTACCAGGGCTGAGATAGTGGTCGCTTACTCAGGCCTAGGTAGGAACGTTCAAGATGTCCTGGTTGGGTTCGAACCCGAGGTCATTAAGTCCGCGCCTTATCCAGTGAGCTATCCAGCGAGCATGAGTAAACGTCTCCAGCCCAGAGACAATTGCGCGGGAACGGATATTTTCTTGCAATGAAACTCTACTGGTTACCTCTGCTTAAAAAGCGTTTACGAAATAAGCCCAGCATGCACACTATACGATCCTACTATGGAACTCTCTTTGCCTGGCTTTCGATACACACGTGACATTACTGACTGGAACACATTGCACTTGAAATATTAAGTGAAGATAGTATAACTGGAGAATACGATGAAATCCTCTTTATTTTCTGTCACTTACAGGACAAAACCTCAATCGCTGATTACCAAATCTCCTCAGGCTACCAACAATCCGTAGGTAGAAGGGAGGAAAAATAATTTTACAAGATGAGTGAGTACTTCCATCTGAGAAGTTGTCACTGGAGGAGCTAATCAATATGTGACCAGGTCACGTGATCATTTTGCAATCACCGAACCAACATCACGTGGTCACGTGTTGACTGGCTGGCTATTCGAGCGACAATTTCTCACAAGCGAGGTTTACTCATTATGTGAATTATTCCTCCTTGTAAGCTACTAGGAGAGGAGTTGGAAATTTCATGTTGCCGAATTGCCGTCAGTTAACTGTTCTCTCCGTATTCCCGCAGTCTCTTTTCCAAAAATGGTCATACAATCAAATTACTAGCGAGACGAAGCACAAAAGTCGGTCGGATAATCTACCTTCGATAAAAACCCCGTCACTTTGGCATCCACGAGGCTTTGAACAACTAGTTTACCTGATCCATCCGAATCGGCCTTGATGAGTTGGTTTACGAAGCCAAAATCTGTGGTCGCTTTGCAAGTAGCCGCGCCGTCCGAGCTGGTATACATAGACTGAAGCTGTATACGCATGAAGATGAAAGAAAAAACTGACAGGTCATTCACCGGATAAGTATGAAAAACCTGGGTGAACTAATGGTTAGTTAATAAATCAAAAGTCAACAGTTTATCACGATAGACAGGCATTTAAATTCAGATAACCAGGAGCAGAAATCCTGTGCCATCCTGCTGCAGTTCAATATGCTATTCACTGAGTCCCCGGTCCTATGAAGGGTTTTA
Organism: Opisthorchis felineus; assembly: GCA_004794785.1. Classification (NCBI taxonomy): domain Eukaryota; kingdom Metazoa; phylum Platyhelminthes; class Trematoda; order Opisthorchiida; family Opisthorchiidae; genus Opisthorchis; species Opisthorchis felineus. Next base: position 99,561 of record SJOL01005832.1, on the reverse strand, counting down.
TCTAGTGCTTCAGCTAAGGGTCGTGCCGAGCAGCCTCTGTTGGTGCGTCTGATTTCACTGTACTGCTTTCCCAGTTCATTCAAACATCACCCTTGATAGCAACACCAGATGAGAACATTAGTGCTCCTCTGTCAGTTTATTTGAGTAAAGCCCTGTAATGGAAAGAAGAAAGAAGTGGAGCAAGGAGGGGAGTCTAGGGCTAGTCTAAAACGATGATCCCGGTTGCCTACACTTCCAAAACTCAGTCAGACGATCTGGGCTGATAGCATGAACGCCACTGACATTGTGGCTAGGCCCCCTATCGTTTGGTGTCTATAGGAAAAAACAGGTAGAGTCACGTGGACCCCATCCTGGAAGGCGAACGGCAGCAACGACACCCATTCTTCTCGTAACATCTTTCATTCCTTTCTGCCATGTAAACTTCTGTCCACCTCCAGTTTGCTGGCGTTCCAAATCAGCCATGGAAATCAGTGCCCGACTCGACAGGCGATAACTCATCATGCTTGACACATGACCCAGCCAACTTAGGTTGCAGTGCTGGATGCATTCTTTGAGTAAACGAATCCCTGCCTAACTAAAAAACCGGTCTCCTGATCACCTCACTCAGAATTCGCTGGTTCCAGCCGATTGCAGCTATACTTCTGAGACCTCGGTGATCAAAGACCCGAAGATGTCTCATATCCTCCGCTCAAATTGGCCAAGTCTCACAACCGTACAACAACACAACCAGCACGATAGTCTGATATACGCATCCTTTGGCACTCAGCCATTCGGTTTTTTGATGTCACAGGTGGCGCAGATTGGCAAAAGTAATTCCGATCTTTGAGATTCGTGCGTTCACTTCGCCTGTCAGAACTAATACAACTTTCGAGGTACTTATGGCGTTCAACAACTTCCAGAGTCACTCAAATTATCAGAGGCATGGTGAAAGACTGTACGTCCCGTAGTATGAACTTGCGCTACGTGGTCCCCAAGAAGATGCCGAAGGTTTGGGTGACCTTGGTCAGCTTTTCAGTAGCTTTTCAGTATTGTTTGTGCTTCTTGTTTTTTTTTCAAAAATGTGAAAAATATTGTCTGTATGTTCCGGGTCGGCAAGTCTCTCGCTTTGATTTTGGTGACCTTCCAGAGTTCGTCCCATTACTTCATCAACGGCAGAATTAAACGAAAAAGGAGCGAGTGGATATTCACGTCGGAGACTTTTGGGGATTCCCATAAATTTGAGGGCACATGTTGCAGGAAGAACGCCCAAAGTTCGCAGTACTATATGCAGCGCCATGTATGCACTAGAGAGGGTGGTTGTGATTACTGCTTGTTGCATTATACGGCAGGCGCATGACACAAGAAGGTTTCATACGGTTAAAACAACGAGGCATGTAGGGAATTTTAGAGTGTATCTGGCCAATATAACTACAAAAGCTCACGCATTGAACTTCTGTGTCACGATGGCTAAGCAAACCGATTGTATCATGAATGGAGTTCAGTTGACAGCTTACAATTGATCCAATCGATTGATTCGTTGAATTAACCATTTGTAGTCTAATCCAACAAGATCTAGAGAGGGAGATATACTCATTTGCAAACCAATTTGGTTTTGCGGGAGACTCACCTGGAACCCAGCTGAAGCTCTCTCGTTTATGATGTTTTTTAAGCAACTGAATGTGCTGCACCAGGCCGCCTCATGTTTCAGTTGGCACGATATTAGAGATATCGCGATACATGTATGATCGTAATACACTACTCATAAGGTTGCTGTTTTTAAGCTTACAAAACAGCATAAACGAGAGATTCAGCTGGGTTCCAGGTGAATCTTCCGCAAAGCCAAATTGGTGCGCAAATGAGTGTATTTCGCTAATTTCTTGCACTTTGGGTTCAAGTAGAACACAAGGTTGACGGAAACTCGGGGACTATGCCTATCTGATGAGCCCCGGGAAGGGCGAAACCGGCCGTGGGCTGTCGAAGAGTTTTCAGCAAACTTATGAGTAGTGTATTAACATCTACATATTTGTAAACATTTCATCATCACCAGTTCAGGTGATGCCAACAATGCGCCGTTGTGACCAAAAGGAGTGTGTGAGTGCCCTGAATGCTGGTGTACGTAGGTTCAAGTATGTGCTCCTTGCAGGGTGCTACCGAGTGGATCGTTCAGCTGCATTCTGATTGGTCGATATTCACGTAATCTGGGGCTAATCGTTTTCAGCTCAACGAACATAAAAGCAGCTAACTTTGTAACGCTTTTCTCAACACCAAATCAGAATTTTTTGCCAGTTGATTTTCAGACACATGATGAAATCACCATAACTCATCTTGGGAGTATACCGGGGGGGGGGGTGACCGGGATTCCTTGAATGTAGGTTCATATTAAAATCATCAGAATGGTTGCACGGCTAACCAAACATTTCATCATAAGTAAATCAAACTACATGTTTCACGAAGTGCTTAATCCACCGCTTTTCATTGGCAATGAATTCTGCGCGGCTCTTGTCAAACTGTTCAGATCTTGCTGCATTCCATCATCATCATCATCATCATCATCGTCATCATCATCATCCTCATCATCACCTTCATCAAACACCATCAATCGTCATCATCAGTAATGCTTCACATCTTGAAGTAAAGAGAACAGTGGGTGAATGAGGGACCTAGTGTTGTCCTCTCACAAGCATTCTGAGGTGCCTAACCCTCCAAGTGCTCAGGAAGACATTCTGGAAAAAATTAGCATCACAAACGCCACTGACATCGATCAGTCACCATTTCTTGTAATATCTCCAGCCAAGCCCATTGGAGGTCACGGGGGATCCCATCCTTTAAGGCATACGCACCAACAACACCCAAACTCTTCGTAATCTCTTTCATACCCTTCTGCCATGCACCACATTGTCCACCTCTCACTCTGTGCCTTCCTGAAGGAGGTGCGCAGAACAACGCTAGTCTCGGGAGATGATGCTTCGGGATGCGTTGCACATGCCAAGCCATTGCAGTGGGTGATACTGAATGTTTCCTGCAGCTGAAGTACCCGCTGCACTCGTTAACTAATTACCTCGTTACGAATTCGTTGATGCCATCCGACACCGGTAAGGCTTCGGTGACATCGATGATCAAAAACCTGAAGATGTCTCAGAGCATCTGTTCACAGAGGCCATGTCTCGTAACCATTCATTCCCAAAAGGAGACTCGATGATAAAGATGTGTCACTTCATATGATAGCACGCACGGATCAGGATAGGACAAATCCAAATTCGCGTTAGTGGTGTGGAAAAACCGCAGCACGTGACGTGGCAGGAGAAATGACAGCCTGGGTAAGTCTTCTTGATCGACTGGGTTTGTCATTATAGTCAGTTCGCAGCATTTATTGGCACGTGACCCGATTGACACATTCGCCGGTCCTCAGACGCCTTGACTTCTTCAGCGTGTTCAGGCCTAGACAACGTAACCTTCTGTTCACCTTCAATACATTCACGGACGCTTTTATTCTGAGAACAAGATCAGCACGAAGCTGTATTCAAATATTCAAAATGCGGTTTCATTTTTATAAACCAAATGCTACCGAAAATGCGGCATTAGAGTTGAATGTAAACTATATTCTGCTATTTTGGCAGCATGTGAACTACTTGGAACAATCAGTCAAAGATTCCTTTCAGAAGAGATTGGTAAACAATCGGTAGTTTTTAACTGGGCAACGTTTCGCCTTTGACACAAAAGCTTCATCAGGCCAAGTGAGCAGGTCACCAGGTTGGCCAGGTTGAGGCAGACAGAACCAATCAGCAAGACTTCGTCCAATTAGCACACGAGGTCAGTGTTGAATGTCAGTTAAAGGGTCTTTCGGTTAGTGGGGTTGCGCAAATCTTACGGTTGATAGGTTGGAGGAATTTTAAATCACTTTTGTTCAGGTTCCGGTTCTTGGTCTATCGGTTCACGGTGCTTCAATTGATGATTCACCTTGGTTGCCACTGATAAATTTTATTGGTCTGTATGGGTTCGTACATGCTACGACAAGTTAGCGGGGGGGGAGGAGGGTTGGAAAGGTGAGTGAGATTAAGTGCACTTGTGATCTAAGCTACTTCGACTCCTCTTTCTGATAACCGCACACCACCACGTGTCTGCTCGACCGATCTAAAACCGTTCTCCACACTCTTGCCAGTTCTACGCCTTATGTTCTATTTACACTGGGGTGCTTCGTGATTTCCACCTTCTCGGCTATCAGTCTCCATGGCCTGAACTGTAGTCCCCGCCTCAAAACGTCAACACTTTCTAAATATATTTTATGTCCCGTGTCCAGTGCACGTTCTGCCATTGCTGAGTCTTTCATTAGAGCTCGATAATCATCTGCGTTTCTCGGCGGCCTGTTTATTTTTCTCCTGTGCACTGCGATTCTGGTGAGAAGTTACTGTCTGTCCCATAGACCTTAGTGGAGTCGTTGCGTTTAATTTTTTAGACACAGTCCCGGAAGGTAATCGGTCAATTACCCGGTCAGAGCGCACTGTTTCCCTTCTGGAAAGCTACACTTATGTCAACCGTGTTTAGAATTCCTCGAATGATTTCCGGTATCCCTGGTTTATATGAAATGACAGCAGTCCCAATCCATTCCCCGTTGGGTTTCGCCACCCATACTAACATCCTTCTAAAATGACGCCCAATCAAACTAGCTGGATATCCACTACCTCAAAGTCTGTTCTTTACTTCAATTTGGGCCGCTGTCCGATCAACCACCTCTTCTGTTCACAGGGTCCTTGCACGCCTAAACATTGATCAGGCTATACTAGCGAATACCGACTTCGGATGGGCAGACAAGTAGTTCAGAATCGCCCTGGTGTCAGCTGGCTTCCCATACACTGTGGTCTTTAGTTTCCACTTGACCTTATGTGTCATGCTGTCTAAGAAGGTCAGTGTACCCGAAGTTGACCCTATCTCCACACTAAATTTGATATGTGGATCCAGGTCATTCAGAAAGCTGTAAAACTTACTGACCTTGTCTCGTTTCGTCACGACGAAAGTGTCGTCTACATAACGCCAGAATATCTTAGGTGGGTACGGGAGTCCGGATAAAGCTTTCTGTTCAAAATGTTTCATAAAAACATTTTCCTAAACCGGGGATATTGGAGATCCGATTGCTAGACCTTGTTCTTGAGTGTAAACCACTGAGTCAAAAACGAAGCCAGGTCCGTTCTAAAAGGGTGGTCGTTCGGCTATTTCTAAAGCACCCCTTTTGGCACATTCGCATATACCGAATCGACATCGAAACTTGCAAAAATGTCATCCGGTTCCACGGTGACACCCGTTACTTTGTTGGCAAATCCGTACGAATTTTGAATGTAAGTACTAGATGTTCCGGTGAGGGGTTTCAGAATACACACCAAGAATATAGCCAGCTTGTTGGGTGGGGAACCTAGTCCGTCTACTATCAGTCTCACCGGGACATCTGGTTTGTGGATTTTTTCTGTAGGCCGTAAAGCCGTGGTTGGATTGCACTTTTGGGGCACAATCGACACCAATTACCTTGCCCTTAGTGGTTTACCACGGAGCACAAATACCTGCCAACTTCAGCTTTGCTCCTTTTCATTATAGATGTAATATTCGCATTATCGATCTGCCGGACCCTCAGCTAGGTGTTGCTTGACCTTCTGTAGATAATCACTCTTGTTTGTGACAGCAGTGGCCTTACTCTTATCCGCCTTTGTAATCACTATATTGTCCAGCTGTTTTGAGGAGTTTCACACTGTCCGCTGTGTTTGTGTAATATTTAGAGCTCCTGGCTGCTGGGACTTAAGGATTGTGACCAGCTGTACCCGTAGTTTCTCCGCCTCCATTGGTGGAAGTTTTTGGAGCACAGATTCAACGCTAGGGATTATTTCTTCCGCAACGGTCTTTCTGCCTAAGCGGTCCATTTGATAACTTTACCCCGCTACAATAGCTAGTATGTAGCTCAGGCTTAGTCATGGGAGTCTTAGAAGGTAACTTTTCGAACTTACGTAGTTTTCTCTTTCTCTTTGCGGTGTTGTCCTTGGACAGCTTTCATTTCTGTCGGTTTTGAGTAACTGGCAATCTAAAAGTCAGAAAGTTCTATCGATCTTTTTCGACCTGTAACTCCCCCGTGTCCTTCCGGCTTGGTAGTCGTGTGACGAGCAGACCCTTAAGTCACATGACACTCAAAGCATTCAGGTCAGAGGAACGAATACTGTTTACAGTGCTGGACGCCACGTGACCTACAACATGATCGACCAGACAGTGATTTGTGGCTGAGCAGAGCAATCCACAAGTAGTCTCACCTAAATTTCAAAGTAAATTAGGTCGCAGTTAACAACTGCGGTTGTGTCTAGCTAGCTAGTTTGAAACGACACAGCATCTTCTAATTTTTCGAAAACTGTAGATTCTACCAGTCATATCTTGCAGCACCTTTCTGTCATCATAAAAACGGATCAAAGTAACTTTCCAAAGTTCATGCAGACTGGTACCGTCATCATGAAACATGACTAACTTCTTTCCGATCACCTAAGGACAGAAAAATAGGTGTTCGATTGCACGGTGAGTTGTTCATTTACGATGGAAAGCCATGACCAGTAACTGCACTGGCCCGGTCATATTTTAATTGCCGTTTATCTAGACGATCAACATTCCCAATGCCAAATTCAGAACAGCAAAGATTACAACTGAAGTAGGTATGACTTGGCAGACTACGAAAAGCTTGGGTGTTGGTAAGGCTATTCAACTTCCAGGTTCAAGAACCTCGCTGTGCTTGGCTGATGATGGCGGCTAAATGATGTCACAGGTTCTATCCAAGTTGTCCGATTGATCGTTTGAATGTCCCTGTCATCAGCATGATCTTGTTAGGACGGCACCAGACCCTTTCCGTCTCCACCCTTATATTTTGTCACACTTAGACCTGTGATTGTACAGCAATGAAAATCAGTATCAATGACGTGGTTTCTGCCTACTTCGGTGGCCGTGATGTTGATGGTGATGTCGACAACAATGATGATGACTACCACTTCTGGTGGTTCTCATTGACTACCGGAGGAGACAAAAGCAAGAACAAGCAAGACTGAGAGATGTGCTCCTCTCCCCCGTGGACGGCTGCTTCATCTGGTCGTACATCGATTTCGACATGCCCGCCAAAAGATGAGATCTACAATCAAGGTGTTCAACTAGTCAAAATTCTCCTTGTTGCTTTGACGGCACACCGAAAATCAAGACGAGATAGAATCATCAACTTGAAACAAAGAATCTATTATACAAACACATACCTCCGTTTCAGAGAATTCACTGTGGATGGTGTTGTATGCCTTCTCTAGGACTTCCACAAGGGTCTGATCTTCTTCAGTCCAAGGGGCAGTAGATGACCCCGGGGCGCAAGTCTCCAGTTTCACGGGCTCCAAATAGGGGTTCGATTGCTGAGTGGTTAAAGCAGCTGGTGTTGAACTGTCTGCCGTATTCATCGAGAGAGATGGAGACACATGTTGGTGAATAAACGCATCCCCCATCTGCATAACGTTCACTTTTGGTGTTGCATCTATTGGAGACAAGTGAGTAACATTTGGACTATCGTTTGTCGATAGGGAGTGTTGGGGATAGCCGCCCATACCATTTATGTGCATTGAGACATAGGCGCCCTGGTTATCACCATTTTGGTTATCCGATGGAGGTATTGAGTTTAGCCATCCCGATTGCAATTCGTGTTTGCCTGTGACTCCCACAGTAGGTGCATCTAGTCTTTCTTGTGGTTGGTGTTTCATGGAACCCCAGATCTGTCGGGTGCCGTGTTCGAGATTCTCTACTGATGCACTGATGTTGTGTGATGGTACCCCGATTGTTGGATGTCTCGGGAGTGAGGATAGATGACCGGGTGAGAGATGTTCTGGTATGCCGCTGTTCGTTGGATTGTTCATGAAAGTTTCGGTTGGCTGATGGGAATTTGAACGGTGAATCGGTTGACATGGCGGTCGCTGAGTGGACTGGATAGGCATCGCGGACTGTCCTAAAGCTATTGGGTCGTAAGAGGCGGGACGTTGGTAGTGAAGGGCATGGCTGGAAGCCATCATAATCGATTGTGATGGGTGCGATTGTGTTTGGTGGTTTGGCATTAAAGCGACAGGTTCGTTTGGATAACCAAACGGAGTGCCCAACTGCCGAATGTGGGAAATAGCGGGTTGATAGGAGTCGAAAGCCGATGAGGCGGAATGGAGCATACCACCGGTAGAAGGTACGGGCACATGTCGTGATCCTGTATGAGGCCGTAGGGGGGAGCTCTCAAGGTAGGACTGTTTCGATGGGCTTGGGCCTAAAGACGATGGTACGGCGGAGGAGGTTGAACTTTGTCCTCCATGCAAAGCACTTTCAGATTCGGCTCGTTTTCGTGCCCGGTTTGCTTCAATCAAGCGTCGTTTCGCTAGGCGTTTTTCTTCATCCAGAACCACTTGACAAAAAAAAGGATACCGAACGAGAAAGACGTTGTAAAGCAGCAATTAACAATATAGCATTACTGCGATTCACTTCTATCTTCGAAAAAAAAGCAACAGGAATCTGGAAGAAAACTAAGGTATCAAATGCTCAGACTGTGAGTAAATTTTGTCAATAAAAGTGCAATTTTGCAACGTGTGTAACGGAGCAAAAGTGGTGGACAGTAGATCCCCAACCTGGAAGGCGGGCCGCATCGAAAACACTGGGATATTACCCATTCGCCCAAGCGGCCTTTTGAGGTAACACATGTTGCCCTCTTCCTTTGTGTCGTTCTAAGCTAGGCAAGGAGAACAATAGTAAGTATCAAAGGCTTTGACTATTATGTGCATATGCATATGCATATATATATTTGTATATATATAATCGTTCAGTTGTAGAACCCCTTCGGCGCCTAATTACAAGGTTACCCGAAGGAAGCACGAGGACTGGGATACTGCCAGGTTTCCCAAGCCTAGACAGGGGAAGTCAAGATGCAGAGGCCGGGTTCGAACCAAGGACTTTCCGTCAGTAAATTCGCGCTCTAACCGCCGAGCCACATCGTATACAACTGGGACTATTTGGCGAACTCCGTCAAATTCGAGTTTTAGTAGGACATAAGGTTGACGGAAACTAGGAAACTCCTAAATGGGAAACCGCTCGTGGGTTGTCGAAGAGTTTTCAGCAACCATACGAATGTTGTGTCAAGTCAAGAGTGAGATGTGTTAGCTTCAAGAAACAGAACAATATCTGAAACAGCACGAAATTATGCTATTGCTTCGTTCAAACACATTCATTTGCGGACTGAGTGCTAAACCCAACGTCATGTATTTCGCAAGCTGTCTCTTCTGGGTCACCAGACACACGAAGAGCAGAATATAAACGAGCCCGGTTCAAGATGTATGACCATGCTTCAGTCTCGTGTGTGCGTGTTTCAAAAGACCGGCATACATCGAATTTACTAGAGTGTAAGTTTTGGGTTAGCACTGCATCTTTGTCACGCTTTTATGCAGAAGCATTCTCGTGGATTTGGCAATGTGTGTCATTTTGTTTATTGTTACTGGGCAGTGGGTTAGATAATTGGCAGCTGACAATCAAACGATCCGGCGATGTTTGCTTGTAGATTAGGAGGTGACATTGGTGAATAAAGGTCTGTGGGGTGGGGAATGAAACTTCCCCGTTATTCAAACATTAGAAGGGGTTTCGCTTGAGTATTCAACCTGGAACTGTTGAATCTAAATTCTGACCCGCAAGCCCATGGAAGGAGGAATCGTTTTGTTCGGGGATCTAGTTCTGAACTCCCTGCCCGTAGGATAGCAGGTTGTTGGGTTTTCTCTGGGGGGTTCCTGCCCATAACCGATGAATCAATAACCTGACCCACTAGGCCGTAAGGGGCTGACCCAGCCCGAGAGCGCAGAGAACAAGGCTCGACTGTCTCGCTCCTGATACTATCGTGCTTAGAGTAGCACCGGCTGGTTGATAGGTTTTAGCTGCATCCCGACCGTATTGCATAAATTGTCGGCCGTCGTATTCAACCTTTCAGTGATTGAACTGCGCTGTTTTGTGAACCGATCTTTTATAAGCCTTCCATCCTCGGAGGAATACAGCAGTGCTTATTCCACAAAAATGAGCGTGCTAGTAGCCTGAAAGAACCACCTTACTGTTCTTGTTTTCCTACCTTAGCGAACTAAGCTTGGGATAGGTCCGTGGTTAACGTTCGAACTTACTGACCAAAGTGTCTGTGGTTCGAACTCGAACCCGGCATCTCGACTGCTCCTGTCCAGGATTGGGTGACCTGGCGGTATCTCAGACCTCGTGCTTCCTTCGGGTAGTATAGCAGTTAGGCACCGAAAAAGTGTTAGAGCTGAATGTTTTATGGTCGTAGAGGGCGGTATGAATTTTATCTCAGACCGACTCGCAATACAGTTACCAATAGTACGTGGTCACCTTTGGCCTTCCTGGCTTGCTTCTACCTTGTAGAACGAAGTCCTAGCGTTGCAGTCATCGTGTTTTTATTGTGGCACTGGGGTTCGGCCACCTAGTTTAGGCCGGTCAATCTTGAACTAAGGTATGAATTCTTTTTCCGACAGAGTTTTGGTCACTCACCTAAATATTTCCGTTTGGGCATAAAATGAGAATTCAACTAATCTGTTTCATCTAGGCTTCGGATGTGGCCGGGTTGTGCAGACTATTCAAACGGCAAATTAACGAATTTTGCGGCTAATGTGTTTGGTAAGCAACGCGATTGAACATGTTAAGCGCAGATGCGTGCAACTGAACCAGCAGGAATCTCTCACTAGTGTCAAAAACTGTGCAGTCTAGGAAGATTTTCATCAGTCCCGAATCCACTACTGCTTATATTTAAGTAGGACAAACTTGTACTGAATCGCTTGATATAGCAGTGAAAAAGTACTTAAAGCTTTAATCTATTTGATTTCTTTGTTTTTGTTTGTCCATCAATGACTGTTCAGATTTATGTCGTGCTAACAGCTCAAGATTGCTCACTTACAGACCGGAAGGTCCGAGGTTCGAACCCGACCACTGCGTCTCGACTACTCCTGTCTAGGCTTGGGCGGTCTGGCAGTATCTCGGTCCTCATGCTTTCTTTGGGTGGCGTGGCAGTTAGGCATCGAAATGGTGTTACAGCTGAACCATGCTATGAGCAGAGGGAGTCAATACTGAATAGTGGAGGTCTTTAGTCATCAGCAAAGCGCATCTTGCGAAACTCTGGAACGTCGAACTGGCGACGTCCAGGCTAGTAGTCGGAGATTATACCGTTCGTCAACGAGTGACCCATGAGTAGTATGACTGACTCGCATTAGACAAGCTACAGAGCTACCTCGTTATGGAGACGAACAGAAATTTGTATATTTTATGTTATGGTCTTCCAGAATGGTCCCAAAATAAATGGTTCGACTTCCCTTCGCATCTTCGTTCAGAGTCTATATTCTTGCCACCCACTTGAACACGCTCAAGGCTTTCCTTGGTCAAAGATCCTACTGGCAAAATGTCACCTTCCATAGATCTCCTCAAAATGATTAAAAGGGAGTTGCTATTTTGATACGTCATGGCACCTTGGTCGCCAGCCTACTAGCTGTTTTTGCCGACAATAATTTTTCAACCCGCATCACTCATCACTTTGTGAAATCAACATACCCGAAGGTTCTGAACTTCTAGCTTACCGTGGTCATGTTATTCCGGACAAGGTCAACGAAAATGTCGGATGTGAGATACCAACGCCCATGAAAACAAACCAGTGCGTTTGTTGTGAGGTCATGATGTTTTATCAATGTGCATCTTCTGCCTAACCAATGAAAGGAAACAATGGTGTAGTTTGAAATTACATGTGGTACGACTCGGGGGTAATATGGTTGATGTGCCATCTCAAACAGCTTAAAAGCAGAGACTGAAGGGTAGGGTGCAGTTTACAGATCGCGTCACGGCGTAATTGGATATGTCCCCATTATTTTCAAACTTAAGGTTACAGTGGGTACATTCAGCTTTAAACCCGTTTTGTGTCCAGCTGCTAAGCCATTCGAAGGAAGCAAGTGGGCTGAATTACTGCCAGGTTGCCCAGGCCTAGACAGGAGCAGTCGACCGACGGACCTCCAGGTCAGTAAGTTCACGTCTTAACCAGTGAGTCACCTTGAGTAATCTTTTTCGAATTGTGTCCCAACCGCCACGTTCACCAAAAGAATGTGCATACCACAGGAAAAGGATATCTTCTGTCGGACAGCAATGGTTGCTGATCAATTGTACTCCACAGCTGCGTGCGTGTGTGCCTATTTGTGTTAGCAGTCTTCGGAGGCTGTGCTACCGACTGAGCAGGCGATTTGCTTAAGTTGTTCACATTGTGGCCAGGTGGTGGTTTGTGACTCACACATCGCCTCCCAACTCTCCGGTCGTGCAGATATGAGGTCAATCGACACAGCTGAAGCATAACCTAGTCCCGTAGTTGGGAATGCTACACAACTCACGTTGCAAGGTTTCCGGTACACGTTCAGCCATGTTGAGAGTCAACCATATATTGAAACGTTGACGCAAGACACTACTCAAAAGGTTGTTGAAAACTCCTTGATGACTTAATAACTCTAAAGCAGTCCGATTGTCGAAACTGGACTTTCAGTTTTAACGGAGTACTCAACTGAATTGCTGGTTAACGACATTCTTCAACCTAATATGCTGCACAAACGCCATCTCAATAAACAGTACTAACAAGGTCGCTGGAAACTTTACCAATTTCCTCTTTCTTGGGGCTGTTCAGGTAGGCACTGCCCCTGAATTTACGTCAACCTTATGCCCCACCTGAAAGCGGAATATACGAAATTCTCGAACTACTCTCATTTACACACTAATTTAGTTTTAAAAGGGCTTTCAACTGAATCCAGTTGAATCTCTCGTTTATGATGGCCTTTTTCAGCTGAATGTATCAAGCAAAACCACCTTACATTTAAGTTGGCACGACATTCGAGCTGTCTTTTTGTCTTCTCGATACAGAATGGTCTTGCGGTTGCTGAAAGCTAATGGGTTAGTTTTCAGCAACCATATGAGTAGTATCATGCATCAAGGAAATATAGTTAGACACATCGGATATCTTACCAGCTGAAACATGATACGGCCTTTGTGCTGCGCATTCGGTTAAAGAGCATCGCAAACAGAAGATTCAGTTGGATTCAGTTGAACCTCCAGTTGAAATCAAAGCAACTTGCAAATAACTTTATTTCATCAACGTGGTGAACTGATTTTCTGTCATTCGGTATCACGATTTTGTGTTATGGCTAGGTTGGAAACGGTTGGATCGCGACCTAGTTTTCCAAACTCCTCCGAGTTTCAAGGCTTTGACATACTGGTAGCTGGCTTTGGGTACTTCTCACCGAGGTGAGAGTTAGCTCTTACATTAAATCGATGCATGTCGCCAGTTGTAACTACCGGGACTTGGAAACCAGGGTCAGGGAGCAAACGGGAACCGACACAATATATTCTCATCTGTAGATGTTGTGAGTACGCTAGGTCATTCCCGGTGTCCTTGTGTTCACAAGCGGTGACAAGCGGTACACGTTAAGCCAGCTGAGCGAATCAGCAGACTGATAAACATTCAGCAGGACCAGGTGATTCCACTGTACAGATGCTGTTTTTGAGACAGTTTTTACTGCAAAACACATCTAGTAGATTTTTGAATCTTCAAAAAGATTCCCTTTATTAGTGCGTCAAGTAGGCTAGATTTTATCGTCTGTCACACTCAAAGAAGTCACAATTATAGACACGTTTCCTGGCCAGACCAGGGTCCTTGATTTTCTGTAGAATTGCACCTTGAACTGTTGCAGTGTGCACATGTGGCAGTTCCCTATATGGTGGTTGGTTTGTTCGCTGAGCTGGGCAATTTGATTACAAACGTTTCATCACTAATCGTGGTAACATCATCAGCGCAGTGGAGAGTTTGTCAGTTTGATACATGCCGCTAGCCGGGGCTTACCTTCGATCACGATTGGTTGTTCGGTGGGGCTTTTAGTTTAGTTGCTCTGTTATCCTGTGTCCTGGTTGGTCGACGACCACAGAACCTTTGAACTCGGCCTCTCCCGCACTCGTACTCTGGTCGGTGCTGGAGTGACCTCTGTCCTTCACCTCTCTGGGTTCTAGTTTGTGACCTTCGTTGTTCAGCTCAGCGAACAAACCAAAGAACATATAAGCTAGCTGAGCTATCAGCAATCTCTTCAATAGTTTCCTATATGTATCCACTTCTTTTGCAGGACACAGGCTACTCATTACTGCCGAAGCAAGAATCCCCTAAGTCGCGCATACAAGCATTGGGTAGTTGAGCCCCCAAATATAAGCTTTTTCAAACCCCAAATTTCGCACAGCTCACAGAGGTGTGTGGGATTACCGGACTGAGTGAACCCAAGCAAGCGTTTTCCAACAATGGCAACATTTACTAAGTAGATATTGAAAATGAGCGTACATCGGTTCGATCAGAGATGTCGGTGCTTTCCATCGCATAAAAGATACAAGACCACAGTAAAGATCTAACACATTACTCAGAAGGTTTCTGAAAGCTCTTCGACAGCCCAAGACCAGTTTTGCCAGTCCACTTCGGGCTCATTAGATAGGAGCAGTCCCCGAGTTTTTGTCAACCTTACAATCTGTTTAAACTCAAATTGCGCGAAATTCGACACGGAATTCAACACGGAATTCAACAGAAACTCAGCTGAAACGAGGGATTCAGCCGGGTTTCAAGTGAGTTTCCGGTGAAAACCAAACCGATATGCAAATTAGTGTATTTGTCGGATACAAGGCCAAGAACGCAAGACGTGGTAATATAAACATAAGCTCAGAGGACCACTGAAATCAAATACTTTCCAGCAGGTGAGATATCGTTCACCTGTGGCGTCCTTTCGGTACCTAGTTTGAACGCCACCCAAAGGAAGCACGAGAGTTTAGTTACTGCCAGGTTGCTCAAGCCTAGATAGGAACAGTCAACATGCAGATGTTGGGTTCGAACCAGGGACCTTCCGGTCAGCGAATTCGCACTTTAGCCACTGAGCTATCTCGAGCCCTCTGAGTACTATATTTGAATTGATGGTTGTTCAGGTATTCATAACCCACCCCTGAGCAATGGAGTTGTCATTCAAGCACATTGAGAATGCTTGTATGTACAATGGAGATAGGTGGTTTGAACGTCCTCGAAAAATCTCGGGGGGTTATATTTGCCTACTACTGGGGTGTCATCTTTCTGCCCTCCATACTTCCACACATTATGAGAGTTATTCGATCTTTGGCAGCCTTGTTCCCAATGGCTGTCCCCTGCTCTCTTCCCAAAGTCTCACGAGGTAACACGGCGGGAATTCGTCTGCAGTGAATATATACAGAATATATATTTATTTCAGTTTTCCACTAGCATGAATCCTCTTCATCTCGTGAAACTATTGAAAAGTGGCACGGTTTATCCTCTGGAACTTTTGGTCAACTTTGATGTGCGATTTACTCTTAGGCGCGTTACTTTCAACGCGCTGTTAAAGCAGTTCCTCGCCACCTACCTTACGTTCCAACAAACCTTCAGAGGAAGAACCGCCGAACTGTGGGTGGCTCCTGTTGAGACAGCTTTCTAGAATACCTGAGTGCCTTCTAGGCGGCCGTCAGACACTTCCTCAAACAGGACAATGCTGTCCATCATTAGAAACCAAAGCTGATCGGTTGCAGTGGGTTTTATCTGGTTCACCTAGAAGCAGTCACCCTTGCACCGATCGATCTGCGAGACCACCCCATTTGCTGAATCTGAAAGAAATGGAATTGTGGTTTCATCGTAATCTTGTTAACCAATGTCCATGCGGATGATGTGTACTGACCACGGCTAACCTGATATCGTAAACATCAATTACAACCGGTTTAAAATCTATTCAAAGCATTCATACTCATATGTGAGCTAGGCTGTTTTGCAAAGTGAGTAGTTATCACCTGCTACCCGAACGCATACTCCATCCATACTGTCATCGTCAGTGCGAAGACGAAGACAACCAACGAGAGTAGATGTGATGAACTAAAGCGGTAGATCCCTTGTCATAATTCGGGCAATTATGACCTCTGTTATTCCAGCGGTGTGCAACAGCACGGTGACTTTATTCAGCCTGAAAGCCGTCAGCTGGTCCTCCGAACCCTCGAAGCTGCGTTCACCTAAGCATGAACACCATGTCGGGTAGCATTGGTGAAAATCTGTTCTGTCCAACCTTTTCTCCCACAAGGCGCAGTTCATCCATTCTGAGAGCTGATTATTCGGATACGACAACATAGGTGTTTCCCAAAATTTCTAAAAGGCATTTTGGTGCCTTTGAGAACTGATCATCCGAAATGGAGAAGTCGGCCACTGATGGACAAGTCACTGTTTCGAAAGGTACAGTCAAAGATCTGTGAATTTATGGTTTGGACAGATTTTATCTCTTGATACAAACCTTCTTCAGGACAGATGAGTGGACTACTAGGTTGACCGAGGAACAATTCGTAAGGTCGATGTACACGCTAAATCAGTGTTAGGTGTCTGTCCTAAAATCCTGCTGGTTGCTGGGGCTGACTACGTCTTACGAAGATTACCTTGTCCTAATGAGCCGCACATTTTCACACTCATTCGAACCAGTGTCTTGTGATGGAGGGCGAATTTGCTGACCGGAAGGTCCGTGGTTCGAAACCGACTTCTGCCTCTCGACTTCCCCTGTCTAGGCTTGGACTACCTGGCAGGATCCCAGCCCTCAGACATCCTTCTGGTGGCACGGCAGTTAGGCACCGAAAGGCTGCAGCTGAACGAGTGTCTTGAAAAGGTGGTAAATATATTTCACAGCGCATCAGCCTCCACTGATAAACACTATTTCAGCCAGTTTAAGGAGCTCATCCCACCACACAAAAAAGATAACAAACCTTTCATCCGCCTAAAAAAGCTGCAATTTTTTCGGCATTTCTGCGGGTTCTTTTATCAACTTCCGAAACCTAAGTTTCGTTCGAGTGAACTGTGTGTTGGTCGAGTAAATATGGTAAGCATAGTGATGGCCTATATGAATTTGCCTAAGACAAAATGCAGGAAGCCTCGTCAGAGGTTGGTGGAGCGTGAATGTGGCTTGACTTCTTGTGAAGGCATCGTAATAACTCGTGATGATAGGCAATTGCACAAACTACCCGTAGTTTATGTCTGGACGTAACACAACACTCTTAGAGTTGCTGAAAACTCTTCGACAGGCCACGACCTGTTTCATCCTTCTTGAGGTTCATCAGGCAGGTAGGTAGTCTTGGAGTTCTACTTGAACCCAAATTGGACAGATTTGGAAAACTGAAACGTGAGGCTGCCTGGTGCGGCACATTCAGTTGAAGCGGGCCACCAAAAATGGGATATTCAGCTAGATTTAGTTGAGTCTCCTGTCATGTGCGATTCTCCGTGAAATTTTGGTTGCATTCAAGCTAGAGCAAACACCACTGAAAGAATAAAAATGATCATACCGAGGTGGGACGGATTTGAGTTTATAAACCAAAGATAGAACAGCCGTCACGAGAAATACGACAAACCAGTACGTCAGGGATGCCATTTTCCAGCGATATGCTCTGCATCCCATCGCAAAATGCTAAAAAAAAGGCGAATTACGGCTGGCAAATATATTTCATCTGGAATCTATACAGTGCATGCTCACCAAACAATGGTTCGCCAACTCAACCTACACGCACCGATGATGGTCGAGACCCCTTCCCATCTCTTTGTTTGTCTTCCGTTCCACATGGAGTAGACAGTTACCAGATCTTAGCCAATCAATTTCACAGTCTTTTCTTCCTCATATCAAGCCGTCTAATCTACTTGAAATTTATTACGCGTGTGTTGGTCGGCTGAAGGCATTTCATATTCCTCTGACCCTTTTGAATCACACAAGGTTCAGCACTTGAAAGCGGCATACAAAACTAGGACATGACCGACTTCCATCTGCCACATTCTTCAAAGACTTTGTCCGACGGTAGAGTTGACCAGCCGCCCAACTTGAATTTCAACCATCTGTCTACTTATTTCGGGGGCTGTATCGGACTGAAACTAAGCAGAATTCAAGCCGAATTTAACACATGCTGTCTGCTCATATCGATCGATCAGTGTGGAAGAGAAAACAAAAACTACTTGTGACAAATTTTGATAGTTTAATCGCTTTGGTGAACTTGGAAGTCACGTCTTAAATTCATCACGTGTACTACCAAAAAAAACTGATCGATAGTCAAGTATCCCTTCAAAAACCAGGTTGTTCGAAGACCTGTGGACTTCACAGTAACTTTTTCCAACTCATGAATATGTAATAAATCGCGAACTGAAACACCGTTTTTGTTGTAAGGAAATTCCGAAGATTTCCGTGTGGATTTCAACCTACAACCGAAGCCAGTCTATACTAAGAAGTCGTCTTGTCTTTGTTCATAACTCTTGGAAGGGTTCGACCTGCAACCCTTCTGACGATATTTTTTTCTGAAATATGGACAAGAAGTGCTCATCTGCATCGTATTCCCCGAAACTATTAAACTGATTACTGTTTGCCTGGAATTTTACGGCGATCAGTTCATGCAATCTCTCTCTCGCTCTATAAGGTGAACGTCGCGAACGAAAAGCACTGAATAGCACTTCCACGGTCCGAACCCGGTATCTTCTGGTGCCATTTGGACTCAGCGGCCGCACGACTGCTCTGCATTTAAACAAAAGAAACTACACAGACTTTAATCAGTAAGTTCAAAACTCTTGCTCTAATGTTGAGTGGCTTCTCGGGTGACAACTTCTGAGCAAAAGCCTCATATGACTAACGAGACGTTTACCTCAACACCATACTTGGATCTTGAAGCTTAGCACTGTGACACTTCCTCACACTGGTGTTGCCTCCTCTAAAAAAACACATCAAACGGCTGTACCAAATGGCCGAGACCCACTTCTTTTTCATGCTTGTGTGACGGGGAGGATGATTCTTAAATGACTTCCCCAAAAAGTAAACTGAGTGACGTACTAAGGTCCTAGCAGTTCCTTGGTTTTGCCCATTCTAACACAGTCTGGCAGTACTCGCTTCTGGATCTTCAACATGTGGAGGACACTCAGTTGGTGAGCGATATTCGTTTAAACTTTGATGGAGCGTGACGCCAAGTATTTAACACCTGAATGAGACACCTCAGGAAGGGTTGGCAAACGTAGACTATGGCTTCGATAATTGCAAGGGGCAAAACCAGTAACAACCAGTTATTCAAATAACCATTGCAATGGGTTCACGTCCAGCAGCGCAGGCCACCAACGAATTTCAGGTGTTTTTTTACTCAAAAACAATTGTGGAAAGTTAAAACCTTCTACGTGCTTGCCTCCAGATCATAGAAGGGGTATGACTAGGATTAACAGGTGGTATTTGTCGCCAAACTTCTAACGCGTAAAGTACGTTCGGACTTGTAAAACTGAATCAGCTTTTCCTCAAAGTAGAAATGGATGAATTTGTCTCACATTATTGGGGTTACCCAAGGGTCTGTGCCGTCAAATGTCCCCGTCCTATCCACGCTGTTTTGCACCGTTGTTCATTTCACAGTCACCAGCGTCCCACGTAATTCCGGTTTTGCGACGGTCGTGAAACACTATTACTGCTTCATCGTCTGTCACCATCACAGTCATTACTGCCACAATCCTATGCAGCCTCCCAGAGTCAACCTCGGAATCCCTCTTCTAATCTAAATCTGCTCCTGTGACCCACTGTCGTTCACCCCACTCACACTTACTTTGTTTTAGCAACCTTCCTGCCCATCACAGAGCACAATACCGTCGCGAAGCGATCGAGCATCTGGGAGGGGCAGTTTTCTGCTTCGAGTACGCAGCTATTCCACCCTGAAGCACACACTTTTCTAAAAATCCACGAATCACCCCGCTTTAAATTGTTGATTCGTTTTAACGGTGAAGCTTCCTCTCCTTACCAGTCGGTCACTGATTGAGGCTAACGTAATATTATACACCGCAATCGCTGTTGCTTTTCTAACTAGTGAATTGCAAACCGAAAACCTTTCGGCTAATTTAACCACCACTTGGGCAATTGCACCATTCTCCTTCCTTCCCTTCTTCAAAAAGTGCCAATTTTTGTCAACATTTACCCCCTGCATTTGAAAGTTCATATGATCTGCAGCTCTCCAAGGTCATGATTACCGATAGCGTCTAGCTGTAACACCTTTTCGGTGCCTAGCTGCCATGCCACCCGAAGGAAGCACGAGGGCTGGGATACTGCCAGGTTGCTCAAACCTAGACAGGGGAAGTCGAGAGGCAGAGGTCGGGTTCGAATCACGGACCTTCCGGTCAGTAAATCCGCGCTCTAACGACTGAGCCATCTCGCCCCCCTTTTCCTAGCTTTACAAGGTCACTGCCCATGTAATTCGCATGCGTTTAATTAGACAGGATCAAAAAATCCCGTTTTTACCGTGGATAGCTGGGAAATTAAAGATATGAATCTCAAGAAGGTGAAAAAGTGAACGAAAAATCGGAAGGGAAGTGAGTCGACAGAACTGAGGAGGATAATAGCAACTGATCGTTTGACAATAATGTGTGTGTGTGCGCGCGCAAAACGGAAGTCCGACCAATCTGTTTAGTCATTTTTAGACCGTCATAACCCGGTGGCTTCTGCTTTAGCCACGTTTTCCAAGTGTACTGACCATTTTTTGTACGTAGCGTATTTCTTTCTGGGCCTTTCCAAACAATTTTTTAAAAAATTCATCTATCAGTAAAATTAACTAATCTGACTATAAGCATGTGACCTGTCGCAGATTTTTGGCAAAAGCGTCGATCACACTTGGGAACAACCGGGGCATTTCTTGATCCTTTGGCAAAGTTTTCTAATGTTATCCCGAATTCCCCGCTGGACGGTTATTTCATGGAGCATGCATGAATCATGTTCATCAAAATTCTAACGTGCAATCGAAAATACTCAGAGAAATGTGACAAACTGTAAAGTTTGGGGAGATTATATTCTCGTTTTTTTATAACAGCCTCTTGTTTTGTAATTTGATCCTAAAAATATCGATTGAATTCATGGTTGAATCACGATAAAGCATAATGTCAAATTAGTCAGTATAGTACAGAACGGAGGGAGACTTACAGTCTTGAGCCATTCCACCGCTCAGACAACGGTCGAAACGACATTTTTGACAACTGTTTCTGTTTTGCTTATCTGCCACTGAACACCGTCCGTTGAATTTACACGTGTAGACCAGCTTCTTTTGTACAGAACGTCGGAAAAAACCTTTGCAACCCTCGCATGTCATTGCACGATAATGGAATCCGGTTGCACTGTCTCCGCACACAACACAGGGTTCGGGGCCTTTGGCTGGGTCCATATAGCTTGGGATGTACGGGTCTTCTGTCATTGAGGAAAACAAATGTAATTGATGAAAGATATGGCTCTAAAAAGGCATTAATAGAGTAGACCCTTGGGTGGGATATTCAAATCACCCGCGACCACGATGCAGTTGCAACAAAGATATGCAGGTGCATGAAAGGTAGGCAGGCGGGGTTATTCGCCCGGACACAGTTCCTTATTAGAAGCTAACTATTTTTTAAAATGTTCGCCTTGCTTAGGAGTTCAGGGACAAAATGTATAATGTAGAAAGTTTAGCAAAAAACGGCATACTGGAATAAGATGTTGTAATCCGAAATTTCGGTTGCCATTGCGAATCTTTTTCAAGGATTTCTACAATCACTTGAATACGAGTTAAGTGCAGCGTTATTTGGGTCCGGTATCATCTCTTCTGATCGGTGTGTTCCTGAGATCCGTTAGCAGTCAGGTGTGACCAGGCTGGCCATGTACTCAGTGCTGACTTACACCATGTGGCTTTTGAGGCAGGAAGATACTCACCGTAGATCACGTACCCATAATTCGTAGCTTACATTGAACAGGCGAAGTGCTTCAAATGCCGAATGACCTTATTCCCCAGTGGGCGAGATGGCTCAGTCGTTAGAGCGCGAATTTACTGACCGGAATGTCCGTGGTTCGAACCCGACCTCTGCCTCTCGACTTTCCCTGTCTATGCTTGGGCAACTTAGCAGTATCCCAGCCCTCGTGCTTCCTTCGGGTGGCATGGCAGTTAGGCACCGAAAGGGTGCTACAGCTGAACTATTCCCCCACACAGCTCAACTGCCTCGCCACAAGCTGAGTGGAGATGTTCCAAAAAGCCCATATAATGACTTGGCGTCGAAAAATGTAAGTTGTATCGTCAATGGTTGCCTTCTAACCGGGTTAGAACCCTGGACTACGAGACATAAGGGTTTGGAAATACTGTAAAGAGGCCCAAGGCACAAGAAACAAAACTTTGCCATAAGCGCCTGAATACAAAGTTAGAAGCTGGCACTCAGTTGATCTGAAGTTCGTCAGCAGGTTGTCATTTTGCTTGGAGTGGGAAAGAAGGTGTGTCGACGTCGACAAGAATTTGAGTGGAACTCAAAAGTTTAATGACTTCGTTGCCGATTCAGATTTTGTCTTCCTACCTAAGTCAGGATTCCTGGATGGCGACTTTCCGTCAGTAAGGTCGCATCCTAACCACTTACTCATCTCGAGCTCCAAAACTGACCTAATTTTTGGACTGAAATTTGAATTGACTACGGGGAAACTCGGGTTGTAGTAACCCTCATTACGACCAGGTTTATTTTGTCCGGTTGACCTGGTTGTTTTTATGCACAAAAATGCTAACTGCGACGGTGGATCCAGTATCGCCCACAATAACTACCTAGCAAAGAAAAGAATATTTCCAGAATTTCCCTGAAACGAGCATTGCGAGGCAACTGTGTACATGCCTGCGGACTGTCGCTTACCAGGTTCCAGTTCGACTGCTTTTTGAAGCAGAATTTCACGCGAGGGAATCCGTGTTTCCTGTCCAGCTATCTAGTTCTAAAGTCAGCAGTGATCCTCGGTAATGCTTACCCAACTACGATGTCCATCAATAAGCACGGAAAACATAGACAATCAGCCGGTCACAATACAATGAGCTATTGCCTTCAAAGGTTGGTCGTTGCAGCCGCCTCTTCGTAAGGCTGTAAAGCTCATCCGGTACCTAGTTGCCAAGAAACGCGAAATAAGCACCGGAGCTGTGATTGCTCAAGCCTGGACGGGAGGAGTCGAGATGCAGAGGTTGGGTACGAACCACGGACCTTCCGGTCGGTAAGTTCACTCCTTAACCACTGAGCTGATCCCCCTTGGCCCTCTTCCACTGGGTAATAGAAAGCTTTAGCAGCTAAAGCCATTTTACACCGAGAGATAGCCAAATGCTTTATTCTGCTGTTTTATTAACTCGAGAGAAGAGAACCGATGGAATGATTTCAATTCTTACTGCATCCGGACTGCAAAGACTAAGATGTTCTGACTAATGCTTTAACCGAATGAACTGGTCGTTAGAACACATGAGGTCAGTGTAATATGATGCTACAGCAAATTTTCCGCGGTACCCCAATAAGGAGAACAGGGAAATTTGGTGCGCTGCCATTTGAACTAAAATCTACATACCATGTACCCATCTTTAGTTTTGACCTTGGACTCGATAAAACACATTGATTGCGACGTACGTATCCAAGGTGTGTGAAACATCATTAGGAACACCTTGGACAGGTGATCAAAACCCAACGGATGCAGAGATCTTTCCATATAGCTGAAGCGCAACCCTTAAGTAATCACGTTACTCTTACTACAAGACATGCGGCTAGTAAGATAAAGGAACGTTTTCAATATAATCAGGGCGACCGCTCCCGGTGTAGGCCTTTCCGATAATTTTACACAATCGGGCTTTTTACGGCAGTAAAGCACTGATGTTATGCTGTCGATGATGATGATGAACTGTGATTCGAAATTCACCAAGAAGTTAGATAGGCATATGGAAAGAACGCGCGGTTAACACTATCCTACAAACAGGCGAGCGAGTAGCATGCACCAAAAAGTGACCCTCAGGTAACTGAACTCAAATATCCAATGTACCAAGCAAATTTATGCCAAGATCCAGCTGACTCCCGTGAAATCCAGTTCGTAAGGCTGGTCCACTGGAAATTATCCTGCCAGCGAGGCCCAGACTCCACCAGCAGAGCCAAGTTTATTGACAAATGTGTTAGTAAACGTAGAACAACTGTTCTATTTTGCCGGTCAGTGGGACAGTAACTCCGAGGGTGCTATATGAATTGCTAATTTCATCGAATTTCGAAAATTCTACCAACCTCATGTACGACAAATCTGTAAACCCGTGGCATTGGAGAGGATGGCTGTGATACAGAATTGTAGGTTCGGAACATAAAATAGTAGAAAAAACTTTGACTAAAATCCGTGTGTGTCAAACGGAGAACTTGTAAAACACCCATCCACAGCAAAGGAATTCTTCTTGTAAGTTATCCTGATGGCCAAAGTAATGCTCATCAATTAGGCATCATTTTGTTGCAATTTCACTGGACTTGTAAGTAATTGTCCGTCTTTATGTGTTTACATGGATTGCAGACAAAATTCTGGCCTCCAGACGCCTGATGCGACGTTGATCTTCGTAAACATGACTAGGAAAGATGGGAAGTGAACGAGATAGACTACTAATTCGCCACCGACATTGACAATTCAAGTGGCAGATGGCACAACGGAAAGTTCTGACGCTAGACAGAGTGAAACTGAGGTACCTTTCCATGAGAATACCTTGAATTGCTTCATGTGTTTTCGAATAGACAGCTGTCAGTTGGTGTCAACGACTTACTTTTCCTTTGGCGTGGTGTTTTCTGAGAGGAGTTGGAATGCTTAGACAGTGGTGTTGTAGACGACACTTGACAGGTTCCCGCAGCGTAGCTACTGGAATAGACGCCCCGACCGACTTCATTCATAACAGGGCAAGCTATTTCCGGATTGGGATAGTAGGCCGTGGTACCGTCCATTATCTGACAACCGTTCTTCTCCGCTTGCGACACTGGCGGATCCCAGTAAGCATCAGGAATGGACGGACGCCGTGCAGTTGGCGAAACCAGGGTCACCAAATCCGTGCTTGGTACTTCGGGGACACGGCCAAAAGATCCCCCAACAAGTTGTGTTTCCGTGGGCGAATGTCTAATCGGGCCCATTGTTGAATGAGGTGCGGTGGGCAGAAGTGTATTCCATGGATGTGCGCCATTTGTTGGAACTGATGGCGTGTGAACTGGTGATATAGTATTATCCATTACCCTGTTGCAGGTGGTTGATACGGGCGGTTTAGGACATGGACAGGTTAAGGTGAGCTGACCCTCTCTCGTGGCCTCAGATTGAACTGACTCGTGCCGCGAGAAATGCAGTGTTCAGGTCTCGTCGACCAAAGCCGGTTTATGATGTCGCTATGTCTACCCTGCTAGACTTTGAAACCACAGTGGCAAGCCAGCCTAATGCAGCCAAATGAAGCGACTATTCGTGGCTAGATTCAGGTCATGCTCCATCATTGTGTCGACGTCTGCCGTAGGGCGTTGCATGATTGGTGCGTTGGTCACACGACAGCAGGCCTGGCCACACAAGCCGACAGCCCGCCACGCCCTACCCTGGTGCAGTCCGATTGGTAGAACCAAGAGGTCAAACAAAGGTCATTCGAAAAATGCATTATTGATTCGCTAACAGTGGTTACAAGGCAGCTGATCCTTAAGCGCAAGCGTGTGCGCGCAAACACAGAGGCACACACACCCACGCACACACGTACAAATTCAGCCAGTATGAGGCAAGCAAACAAAAACGCAACCGCGCACATTGCTGCTTACTCATGCCCGCACGAGAACACCGATCGTCAAGTGTCCCAGGGTGTGGATTGCAAGCGAGCGATGCTGGCTGAAACTGCTATGAACAAAGAGTGGCCATGTCACCATGCGTCCCAACATGCACAATTGCTAATTCCCAGTGGGCAAACTACTCACCAGGTTGTGCTGTGCCCGCGGAAATAACGAGAAGGGCAGCAATCTACACACGAGAACGTGTCAAGTCAGCGAATTCCAACGACGTCGAGTGATCAAGTAATTAAATTTCGAACTTGCTGGAGTGTAAGAAACCCCAAATGTAACGAACATAGAGGTGATACTCATACGCATCTTGGCAAATACGTTAGTAGGTGCAGTGACTCCTGGCATTGCAGTCTTGAGGTTAACATCATCATCGACATCGTGATATCAGTGTTCAACAATGATGCTTCGCTGCCGTACTCTTGAGGTTATGAACCGCAACAACTTTCCGCAATACGGAAGTACTCAGTACATGTAGAGACAAGCAAAATAATTGTCTTCTGAGGTGCACCATCTGCCCATATATCAGTAATACAGCGTGCTCCAAAGACCGTAAGCACAAACTTCTAATGGATATCATCAAAAGCTTCCTTCTCAGGGTCGTAGAAGGTAGACAGACTATCGGCGAATTCCAGCAAGATTATTGGAAAAAGGTCCTTGAGTGATAAATGAGAAACTATGTCTACGGGTCGCTTGTCGGACTGTGGTTTGCCGAGGTGTAGGGTAAAAGCCCTTATTCGGGCGGGGAGAATGTGTTTTTAAGAACACAAACTCAAGATTTATCGATATATTTATCCCGAATCCACCTTGTTTGGCAAAATATCGAATAAAATTGACCGTTTATTGTTGGTTACATCTGGATTCGAAGCTTTTTAAAACTCAATATTATGTGTCTCTTTCATTCCTGTCATCGGAACCGACACAGGACGTACTTTGATACGTTAAAGTTTCATTTATTATCTTCAGTTTTGGGTACACAACTTGCAGTATGTGCAGCATAAACGACGGAAACAGTGTTGAACAGCTACTGATTGGCCAACTTCTATGGGTCACCCGACCAGCACCAGGGTTGCAGAATTGTTTGGTAGAACTTATTGCTAAGGCATTCAGGTTTGTGTTCTTTAACAGACTTCGAAGTGGATTCTGCAGGTCCTTGTGACAGTCTGTTTTTTGTGGATGCTTAGCTATTAATGATTAGAGTGTGCGAGATGGCTTCTGACCTAATGGGACCCCGGAATCTGCATGAGCAACAGATTGGTTTGGTGGCATAGTTTCACGTTCGTGCGGAGCATTCCCCTGGTAGTCAGCATCAGACGAAGCTGGGCTGTAATACAGAGACGAAGTGAGCTTTTGTCACATATCGTTTGTTACGTAATCGCCTTTGGGACCTTCCCCGGCCGGCTAACTGAACCGGTAGTGTTTGGGGTCCGTCTGTACTGTGAACATTATTCATCCCTCCAGATAACAATTCAACGCTTCCAAGGATGTTTTCTTTAATTCCTCTCTTCGCTTCAGTTGATCGGCGTTACACATCTTAAATTTACCTTCACTGCGAGCGGGGCCACCTGAACCCCCAGATGCAACGCAAACTCAGTTCAAATTTGAAGCATGTGTATACAACAACCCGACTACATCTAGTATTTTCGAAAGCGTTTTCTTGGTTGTTATGTTGGTCTGTGTATCTACTTTGGCATGTAGGGCCTATAACCACACGGTAATTATGAAACCGACTGCCTCACCAGTTACCGGGGACAATACTTTGACGTCTTTCAAATGGACACAACAGTTGGCAACATTGTGATCAGACATTTCCGCTTCATCTCCTCTGTTTCTATTTCTGTTCTCCTCCAATCGATAAACTGTAAATTTGCAGCATTCTTTCCTGAATCACCGCCAATTGTAGAGTTCTTCATCTACTTATAACGTATTCAGCAACTGGATTACCATCTCTGTATCGGCATCATTCAAATGAAAATTTTCGCACGCATTGCCATTTGGCTTGAATCTAAGCACAGTTAGTAGGCATGAATGAAAGGCTGAAAAAACAACTAAACATTTCATATCCACATCTCTATTTTTGAACAACTCTTCTCGTGTTCTGGTACAATTTTTGTGGTGAGTCCACATCAAATGTAGAGTACTTGAGTTTCGCTCGACAAAAGGAGGCCTTTCCAAAGGGAAGTGATGTGGATGTGAATTCTGCGTATTCCGCAACCACTAATCAGTGATCGTCCAGCGGCTTTCAAGCATCTGTAGCGCTGCCTGACTGGTAAGTCCTGACATGCAGGTCAGTCGATCAACAACACCAGGACAGTTATTGGATCGTCGTTCAAGCCGTCGAGGAAACCAGTCACATCGCTCAAGCGTGAACATATTTGCCTATCCAATGGCAGTATGATCGCCTCTCATGTTGGATGTCCGGTACGGCTAGGATATGTACTGGTAATGAGCGAAAATCGAGTCCAGTACTTTCCTTCCCCATTTGATGTGAACCCACGACAATATTTTTGTTAGAGCGAGGGGAGGAATGTTCGAACGAGAGTAATTTGGATGCAAGTTCGGACAGATCTTCCGAACTAATTTCCGTGGCTTTGTTGGTGTCACTTTATACTTAAGTTTACAAAAAGATATTCGGTAACGAAGGCACTTCAGGCTCTTGTGGCGGGCTTGGCACTTTGATCCGGTGGTCATTGATCTGTTCACCTCACTAAGGGAACAGAGATGTTGAATGAGGAAGTAAATGTTAAGCAAACAACACCATTCAAAAAACCCAAAGCTATAGAGATTAAGACACGTGACGAAACAACGGATAAAAGAGAACTAAATTTACCTCAACAACTACCGAGTTTCTGAATATCCGACAATCTCCAATTGTATGGAATTATCTCCTCTGAAGAGATATTGCCTCTAAATAGTCAAATCAGGTGTGTCAGTGACTATCGATCTGACGAACTCATTCTACTGGCCCTCCAGGCCGCAGGTTGGAAAATATGTGGCGGACTGTTCTTCAGAATGGTAACCACCAACCACCGCTGCCTTGCTGTGGATTTTGTGACAAAGGCTTTGATCGAGGACCTTAAACTCTCCCGTGTCTAGGTGTGAGCGCCTTGGCAGTATCCCAGTCCGTGTACAGTTTTGCACTTACAGATAAACTCGTGCCAAATCGGCTGTCGCGTGGTGCCATCAACCGGGTTGCCTTACTCGCAGCACACAGCAGGGCGGGTAAGCGAAAACAGGCTACTCCTGACGCCTCCCTTATTTCTCTTTCACATACTTTTTCTTCCCGCTTTCCTCACCCCATTAATAACTCTACTCTTGTAGGCCCAGCACTTATGACTGATGAATCCATTTGTCTTGCATCGGCTTTGCCTTCAACATTTGCGCGTCCTCCGGCGCCGACATCCTCAGGTATCTGGAAATCAATCTCAATCAATCGACGTCATGTGTATCTGGCCGCCTTCAATGTCTGCAATCTGAAGCAAGCAGGTCAACAAGCTGCTCTTGCTCTCACACTAGACTCGCTTGGCATCAGATACAAGAATTCAAGATGCAAGCACAGTGGTTGAGCTGGCCGCCCCATCACTCTCCACTCGTTTTCGGCTGCGCTTCCCCAGCGATCCAGAGGCTGCTGCGGCAGGATTTGCAGGGGTTGGCGTCGTCCTAAGTCACCGGGATCCCCGCTTGACTGGATACCCGTTGATAGTCGCTTCTGTGCGGTTCGTCCGGCAGTGTCCGTGAAGGTGTCTCACAAGCGGGAAGTTCAGCGCTGTCTATTTGTCCTATCTGGTAGCATCCCAACCGACTGTACCTCTGACACCGACAAAGACAAGTTTTACAACACTGAATGCCATGTTGGGGCGAGCTACAAGCTCAGGTATAGTTGTGGTTGCCAGAGATACGAATGCACAGGTGGGCAGGCTGAGCGCATCTGAGACTTAATTAGGTGGTCGACGTGGATTGGTCTCGGTATGTACGGACAATAGTGAACGACTACTTCAGCTCTGTGTTTACCGCAGGTTGTTTTATGCAGTACTAACTTCCGAAATAGCTGAAGTCGTCTGGCCACATAGTGTCCTCCAACAGCTTGCCAGCCACGAACTCAAACCGATCGCATCATTATCAGTTACCGATGGTGCGGAACAATAACTGACTGCAGCTCGTTTTGGACCAAAGTTGTCGATTCCAACCACGCGCTCGTTTGGAGCCGGTTCCATCTTCGCTTTTCAGAATCGTGCAAGGTGCGGACAGATCGCTTAGCAAGTGGGAGAGTGGCAGATCCCGAAGTTGGGATAATTCATCAGAATCGTCTTCTGGACTCTCCCAAATGCTCCACGGTCATTGGTTTGTTTCTGCTGGAACGAGATGGCTATCTCTTTGCAGAGTTCTGGGAGTTTTGTCTGTGGTACGGCGTTACGGGATCCTCCGAAGCACCGGATATTAGAAAGAACAATGGTACTGGCTGAATCTCGGGGAAATCTGTCCGCCCTTCAGGAACATAGTTTGGCCCGATGGGTTATCAGACGCCAAGCGAACGTTGGCGTGCGCACCGACCGTGAAGCTTGGTGGACACAGACAAATAGGGAAATGAGAGAGGCGCAGAAAGCCGGGGAATCTCAAAGATGTTGGTCCGTGCAGCCGGTTAGTTGAAACCGAGCGGCGGAACTGAGGACCTTCAGAAAGTTGCACAGCGTTGTCCCAAAACCATAGCTCGTGTAGGCTCGTGTCGGTGAATCCGCAATCAGGCAACTAGAAAGCGAGTATTTGTTTTTGTGCAACGGGGACTTCCATTAAAGAATGTGTCCAGCACCAGAAGCTTAGGGCATTTATTGCGTATGCCAAACAATGGTTTCCCGAAGAGAGTGCTGTTTTCCGTTCCCAATTCAGTGTGGCGGATGCAGAGCGTTTGTTATCCGTTGACCTGGCAGAGGGGTATGAAAGAGATTACGAAATGTCCGGGTGCTATCGGTGCGACCGGCCCTCCAGGATGAAGACCACGTGATCCCCACTGCGACTAGTTGGAGACGCTGCGAGATATGGATGGCTGCTAATCGATTTCAATGGCGTACTTGTTGTCAGTTTCTACCCAGATTGCCTGGAGGTGTGTCTGGAGGTGTAGGTACCTCGGAATAAATAAGTTAGGCTAGCTGTAAGTCCCTTCCTCATCCTCTTTTATTCTTTTATTCACAATGAAGCTTTCAAACCAATTGTGGTTGTACGGCAGCGAAGTATCAGTGCTGAACACCGACGTTATGCTGTCGATAATGACCATGGCTTACTGAAGGCAGGTAAACTGCTTCCGTCAATTGTAAACAATCTGAACCGAGAGATGGCGGTAAAATTAAGACTAATGACGATTGAACTACACACTGTTGCACACCCTACACCTGTAAGCCATGGCCCGAACGCCAGTGCACTAATATAATATGATATAATATAATATATGATAATATGATATGATAATATGATTATTATCCAAATTACGTTCACCTCATCTGACAATCATCATTTGAAACTACCCCTCATCTAGGAACAACACGTGTGCCTCAGGCTCTGCCGCGGAAACCACATAATTAAGATGGTCGATTTTTGGGAAAAAAGTACGCACCTCACCATAATAAAGAGCAATTCATATGCATTGGTCGCGCCATTGAATGTTGCGAGTAGTATATTACGTCTATACCATTTATGGCTACTTAGCTACAATTCAGGGTTACCAGAGTTTTACCTCTCCTACCTTTGAGCACGAGGTCCAACTAGGTGCGCCATTCACAGAAGGGATCACCAGAGATTACGAGAGACATTGACAGCGTCTGTGAAGTGCAATTCTGACGAATCAGTCCATAGTCAAAGTCGACTCGGTTGATGATATACTTTTGTGACATCTAAGGAGAGGCCGGTTCATATTCCAACTTCTAACTTCTGCTATTCAGTTTTATCCTACCACCGACGTCCTACATGTACGGTGAGAATGGCAGAGCAGTTTGTTTTAATCGCTTTTCAGTCGCGTTCTTGAACTGATCACCCATCAAACTCGGTTTCAGTGGGCCTTGTTTGTTGTTCAGTAGGACACTACTCGGCTTCCGAGGAGATCGAAACGGTAGTTTTTCTGTATCAAACAAAAACAGGCAAGCGATGGTGGGTATGCTGGTACACGCTAAACAGAACATAACATGTATGAGAATACTATATGTGATTGTAGGTCATCCGACACTAGACAAACGTGGGTGAAGCGGTCTGGATCCGGAGTCTGCGGCCAAGTATACAGTTGAAATTAGTATGTCTGGCCAATGGGCGATCGATGATGTCTTGTGCACATTAGCCTAGCTGTCTCAAGATGCAGTTTTGCTTTTCATTGCAATTTAAGAAACTGATCAACCCTCTCGAAGACTGAGTGGTGAATCTCTCTAGTGAATCGAAAAATCCTATGCTGAATACGAAGAGGAAATCACGTAAATCACGTTACACAATAACTGAAATGGGTCCAAACCGGTCCAAAATTCCCATAAAATTTCTTTCTCTAGAAAGTCGTAATTATTGATATTGAATGGTAAAATAGGTTCTTCTTATAGAAAAGATGAAATCCGATGAAATCTTGGCAAGAAAAACGATCCAGCTGGCGCCTCTGCACCACTTTCAGCCAGTACGCAAGACCGACTGGTTGGGCTCACGAGATTACTGTGGTAGGTGCTGCAAACCGGAAGCTCCCATGGTAGCCGGTCATCGACCTCACGTCCACTGAAGTGTCGGAGCGAACCTGGTCACCCAACTGGCCTGAGTTGGTTGTTCCCGCCTGTCTCCAACGTGTATTGGCCTGAGTGAACGTCACCGAAGCGCGCACCGCACTCGACAGAGTGTGGTAAACTTAGCCTAGTGAAGACTTTCGGTGTCCGCCGGTCCCAACAACGGTCATAGTCACTTTTGCGGACGGCTGATAAGTTATATCCTTCTTGGGATGCGTAAAAAACTACGCTGTTCGTGAGACTGCAACAATACTTTCAAGGTCCACCGGCTGTCACTATCAAAACCAGGCCACATATATTCAACTGTCAACCACAACTGGATGAATCGTCACCCAGTGGTCCCGATAGAACCATCGGTCAAACAGCTCCGCAATCGTCCGACAGTGAAGAGTAGAGTATTTGGTACAAACAAAACATGGATTGCACTGTCCTTGTAATACAATTCCGATGTTCGCTCGATAGTGTTGACCTTCTGGCCCCTGCACGAGTATCCTAGTCGGGCATGATGACACCGGAGCAAGTCTCAAATCCGACCTTTTCCGACCAGCCGAAACCGATCCCTGTGTCACCCATCCCCATTCGATGTCTTTATAAGGTAATTGCTGATCACTGGATTCGTGAATTACAACCGTCTTCAAAGCAGGTTGCATTTCTACATCTAGACGGTTGTCTGGAAGCTACCTCGCTGTTACAAGCCTTGCTTCGTCTATGTTGAACGATTTCTTTTAACCTCAGGTTTTTCGGATTGTTGGTGCCGTAATTGGGCTACCTGTTCCATGACAACTCAGTGGATAGTTTTGCTCGCGGCTGGGTCGTATGTGCAGAACGTCAGGCTTGCCTTACAGAGAAGCTTGGAGCTACTGAGTTTGAGTTGACGACCAACGCCTGAAGGGTGAGAGCAGCGGTGAATTGTAGGGACGAAAAACTTTATTCTGCCACACATCACTGCTCTACATCGAAAATACACGGTGACATATTTTGGCGTCAGGTTTACTTTCAGGGGGAATGAGTCTGCGAATACTGAAACCAGCTGATGAAGATGGTCGATGAGATGAGGCAAGCACCGCCACATGTGCACTTGCGTTTTTTGTTTGTAGTCAAGCTTCACTATAATTGAAGATACTACTTCCATTGGGAATAGTAGTTTTTGCGGTAGATGTTGTATTACTTTAGGCGTTTTGAAATCGTTTCAGAGGGGGAGCAACTGAACGCCGGAAGCCCTGCACAACTTGACTTGTTACGGTTGAAGATATGACCAACACTGGATGAGAAAATATGTTCTATAAACAAATCCTCAATCCTTTGTTTAATAAATGCGAGTGAAGACCTAAAAGCCAGTTCTTCAGGTAAAATTCAGATTCACTGCACATGGATGGTGTAGTCGTTCAATAACAAATCAATTCGAGGCATTTGCTTCTACCGTAATTACTAATGCTTTCAAACCAAACTGTTTAAAGCGTGACTTCGTTAAATGACCCTAGCAGACATGCGAGGGAGATATAAAATCGTCTCCTGGAACATGTCCTCTTGGTAGTAGCAAATCGTGTGTGTTTCCCGCGAGCTACAGGACAGTTCTTTGAAACGCCAAATCCACAACATCTATACTACTACTAATTTTTGGAATAAGCCAAAAATTGCTGGGGGAAAATAAAATAACAGCCGAATCTAAATTCTCAGGAGGTTCAAGCCCTCTCAATTACTGCCCGCACTCTGGTTATATTGCGATTATAACCTCCCTTTTGTACTTTTGGTACAAATCATTGGCTCAAATGCCAATGATAACACTTATGCTGGTACTCATACTGCTAATGAAATCAAATTGTGTGCTCTCAAATGGTCTGTCACCTCGAACACATTGTCTACTTGGCTGTGTGGCCGATAACGAAGCCACAATCATGCAAAGTCACGAAAAACCAGTCTTCAATATGATGATTCGTTATCATCTACATGATATATGATGCTATATAACGTAACACTAATATAATATAATATAATATAATATAATTATAATATAATATAATATAATATAATATAATATAATATAATATAATATAATATAATATAATATAATATAATATAATATAATATAATATAATATAACATAATAATTACATAATATAATATGATATAGTATATTATAATGCAGTATGACATAATGCGATGTGATGTAATAAAACGTGATATAATTTAATGTAATACAGTGGATATAATGTGATTTCTATCAACAGTAATGAACGTAACAATAGTTACCACCGACGAAATAGTGTGCTCAGTACGCTCCGCTACTTTGTAGCCTAACAACGGATATTTAGTAACATGCCCGAAAATAAATCCTGCTGGTTTCAGACCTTCATTACTGCATTCCACGTCACGGTCAGATGTTTGCAGGCTTCCGTGAATCCATCTTGTCAGAGAAGTCAACCCATGCTGAAAAGCCGAGGAGCACTGTACAGCTGTTTCATCCTTCTTGGAAATCCTCAACAGTACGCATCTCACGAAACTCAGAGAGTTTCCAATCTGCGACCTTCCAGCATGTGGTTGAACACTGAACCGTTTGGCCGCGAGTGGCTGATCAGCAGTGTGATTGGCTCTCACTCAAACAGGGCATAGCGCCATTCATCCTTCGATCACGGAAAACACATCACGTGATCACGTATTGATCGGCTGCTCGAGTGACGACTTATCAGAAGGAAGCTTCACACATCCAGTAAAGTTATCTGGTCTGCTCATTGGTTCATGGCAAAGTTAGGGGATCTGGTAACACTCAGTACATATTTCATCCTGTCTGTGAAGCCAATCTAACTAACATCAGAAACTGTTCTCCGGTGGGGAAAAAAACCTACCGATTGTTACCAAATTTTTCCGAAAAATATCTTTTGATCTAAGATAAAAATATTCATGGCGGATAGTTAACATAAGTGCATAACGCGCCCAAGTAACTCGGCGCAGCCTTAATTTCAGCGCCCACGTCTCTCCAATGTTATTTTTGGAAGCCTAATCGTTTTCCCTCTCTAGGATTTTCGGATTATAACCACATGTAAATACCGTACACACCAAGTACTCCACTACGCATTTCGCCTGTGTCTGTAATGGTTCCTCAGTGACCTGGACAAATCATCTGCAAAACAACTACAGCTTCTTGCAAATTCCCTCGTCCTATGGGGAGTTTAGCGTTTTTTCTAGTGCTTCCTACACGGAGGACCTCCAAGAGGATGAAATCACTCACCAAGAGGGCTTATAATCCTTCGTAGAGAAATAAAGGCCACCAGACCCGACGAGAAACTGCATTTTAACTCCATATTTTTTTCATTTAAAACAGCTCTTGTTGTTTATCCATAACAACAAATCAACTGTCACGTTGATAGACTGCTACCATTATGTGATGGTTCCATCTTGGATCGAGCCTTGTCGAATTCTCCATCGTCCAAGCAAATACATCATCGTACGTTATCTTTCATACTTGCTCCTAGGATTCAGCAGATTTTCAACATTCAAACTATTCACAAACCGATGAGTTCACCCCATGAGCCATTTACATTGCTGCCCACAGCCGTGACTTCTGACATTTTAAACCAATCTGGGCTGTTTGATGCCCCTTTAATCGACCTTGAGATTGTGTATTTTCTTATAGGCAACTCACCTGTACGTACCAAATGGTCGTTGATTCCCGTTGTGGCTTTAGCGTCTTTCGTCTTGCCTAGTTTGAGTGTGCAGCTAAGACCTACTCGAAGGGTAAATCAAGACCATCCAGTACCATCAATAATCCGCAGATTATCGAGGATGGATACTACCAAAAAAAAGTTCTCTCCATACGAGCGGCAGGACTTGAATGTTACTTGTCAGGTTACCTGAACAGGACCGTTCTATGGAAGATGTCCCAATTGTAATACGGGGTTACGGTGATGAAAAACGAACGAAAACTGAATAAAAGTCAGCTTTTCTGGGACTGTATGTTCTGTGGTTCTTGTTCACTTTCAGAAGGCAGCTCAGAACTGACCTGGCATGAACGACTAAGGTACTTAGGACTGGTCACCCGTGCACATGTTCACGATGAAGCGGCGAATGCGTTTATTGTGATTCTACTTGTTCGTTATTCCACACAGGTAAAGTGTTTCCTGTTTGAGCACTACAAAGTAGTAACATGTCACAAGAAGTTAAAATCACAGAAACTGTTCCTTAAAAGTGCATTTTATGTTAGCTTTTCCTCTAAAGAGGAGTCACTGTAATCATGAAGCAAATAGTTAAGAAATGCAAAAATTGTTTCTTACTAAGGGAGGTTGCTTGGTTAGAGGTGTCTTTGCACGCAGAAGAGATCTGCTGCACTGTTTGGTGTTTTAATGGTATGACAGACTAGTCGTGTTCGTCATTGCGCGTAAAAATTTCAGTGTATTCCGCCGGATTTCCCGAGGATTTAGAAAAATTTTATCTTCAAAAATCGCGTCCATGAACATTGGAGCCTCAACCAGGAGTCCTCGTAATCCGGTCTTCAGACATTCTGAGCTGTTGTCAAAAAACTGCCTCATTTTAGTTGAATTTTCTGGAGTTCTTCTGGACAGATCTAATAAATTTAGGGTGGAATACTGATGACCCTCATTCTGGGGTTTGCGCATTTTCCAAGGAAAAATGGATTGAATTCCGTATTTTCTGCGGTGACTCGGATTTCGGCGAGAATTCTAATAGGTGAACGCCATCTATTGGCGTTTCTCATTTCCAGATATCAAGGAGCGTCTAAACGATTTTTGTTTTCTGGAGTTGTCGAGCAGTTTTGCAAGATAAATTGGGGAAAAGTTGGATCTGTTAGTTCTGGTGATATATAATGGGAATTGCGCTCGAAAATCCGAGTGGCCTTGAGTTTATATCCCAGAGCGTATTATCTTTGAGGTGAATTTGAATGGATGACCTTGTCGATCGCGGTGACCGTACGATTGACTCACTCATTATCAGGGTTGTATATCATGTGGCTATATCTGAAGATGATAAGTCCTGATAGCTGATCGCATGAACACTGCAATGTGTCATCCTATTCCGACTGGGCAGGTCTGTGTTTCCCTTCAGTGCATTCGGTTTTAGCATACTTTAGTTTGATTTACCCTGGTCATTAATGGTAATGTCGTCACACTGAATTTTGTGCTGTTACCGGCTCCCTGAGAAATAAGCCCTCGTCCAGTTACTCGTGCCCATTTGGGACTAACGACTACTATGTACCCATCGCTAATTTGATTGGGCTAATCAAATTTCCGGGTTGAGTTGTCATCTCATGCTTGTCATCTCTGATTGGTCAACACAGATGCAACTAGTGAGGCAGTACGCATCTGGAGAATGAGACAAACAAATCAGTGGGTTACTGAGTAAAACTGCTCACGTCACAGTCTGACTAGATCGGAGAACTGGAGTAGCTTGTAGGCCGACATAAGTTTCTTTCGGACACAAAATTTTGGGCTGTACATCCGGATTTCAATCTCCTCTGAGATCGATAGCAGCCAGAATCGTAGCTCTTACGACCGGCTCGGGGGCAACACATACTGAACTTGGAAACCTATTTCTTATAGCAGGACATGAGCGGTTTCGGCGAGATGCGATGCATCTGCACTCTAATGGGTCGTTTCCAAAATCTGCCCAGGGAATCTAGATCGTTCTCGCATCCCAGTGAGCTCTCTAAAACCTTCCCTACAAAAAGTGGTGTCCGACAAGGTGTCCACTCTCTCCATTCTTGTTCAACTCAGTCAGCGATGAAATAATCAGGTGAACGCTGGAAGATCTTCAAAATCCTGGTGTTCAAATCGTTTCCGGTGAAAACCTTGTCAATCTGGAGTACGTAGACGGCATCGCCCTCATATTTGAAGACCGAAGCGAAGCACAAGCCCTGTTGAATAGACTGACCAGCATCATACCATCTTTTGGCATGCGCCTTGCACCTTCAAAGTGCAAAGTCATGCTTCAGAACGTGCAGTCTCCGAACATATCCCTTACAATTCAAGGAGAATCACTGGAGGTTGTGGAAAGTTTTACATACCTCGGTAGTTGTATTAGCTCTGACGGAATTGTGTCTGATGAAGTCAGTGCAAGAATCTCAAAGGCTCGAATCACATTTGCTAATTTGCGTCACTTGTGGCGTCAAAAAGGCATCTCACTAGATCTTAAGGGTCGTATGTTCCAGGCTACAGTAAGGGCTGTGTTGTTGTATGGGTGCGAAACATTGCCTCTGCGGACAGATGATGTGAGGCGTCTTCAGGTTTTCGACCACCGATGCCTCAGAAGCGTGGCTGGTTTTGGATGGCGTCAGCGTGTTAGTAACGAGGTGATTAGAAAACAGGTAATTGGCTGTGCTGCAGGTGCTTCAATCGGGAAAATCATCCAGCACCACCGACTACGATGGCTCGGTCATGTGCTACGCATGGCGAAACACCGTCTACCGAGACGAATGTTGTTCTCCGTGCCTCTTTCAGAATGGCGCAAACCGCGAGGTGGACAACGCATGACTTGGCAGAAGGGCGTGAAAGATATCACGAAGAGTTTGGGTGTTGTTGGTGTTGTATGCCTTCCAGGATGGGGTCCTCGTGACCCCGCCTGTGCATGGCTGGAGACGTTGCAAGAAATGGCGGCTAATCGATGTCAGTGGCGTTCGTGCCGTCAGTTTCTTTCCAGATTGTCTTACTGAGCGGTTGGAGGTGTAGGCACCTCAGAACGCTTGACATAGGCCAGCACTAGGTCCCCTCCCTCACCCACTCTTTTTCTCTTCTTTTCACTCTAGTGCTTTAAATATAATTAGACGAACCTTATGGCTGTACGGCAGTGAAGCATCAGTGTCAACACTGATGTTGCTGTCTCTGATGATGAAGATGCATCCTTTCCGACAAACGCCTTGTCGTACGACCACAATATACTACTTAACACGAGGTTGCAATGAGAGTTGATTGTTGAGTGCCGGTTACCTGTAGGCGTGCATAAACACGCACGTGGTTTTTTATCAGTAAAATAAACATCCTTGGTAAAAAAAATGGATCATATCTCTGTCGATGCGTTGCCGAAAGTGGGTTTACCTATGACCTAAACGGAATACATCAGTGCAAATCATTTCAGAAGACACGGATCCACCGGCAACTTTCAATTCAAATAAAAAAAATCTGCAAATCAGGTTCTACTTCGCGGCTGACGACCAAATCATCGTTACTGTGCACAGCCAAGAAAATACAACAAAATGAACAATAACTCTAAACTGTTTGGATTAAACTCCCGTTTTTTTGGTGGGCCTTAGACTACGGTCCGTAAAGCTAGTGATCATTCTTTAGGTGGATATAAAAAAAACATTTTCCCAGCCAGTTTCTCGATCCCTAGACGCTAGTCATTGCAAGTGTTCAATGAATGCGTCTCCTTGATGACCAACAGATCAAACCCGTGCGTGCAGCCGCATGCATTCCATTCCTTCAGAGCGAACAAGGCTTGGAAAAACACCGAAATTCACCACCGCCAGGACTGGAATTTGATATGGTGATGATTAGTCAGACGGTTAATGACTCAGTCGATGCTGGATTGGTCAGATGTGATGTAACCATCAGTTTGGGACGCTGAAGCAATCACATACATGTTGAAAGGTTAGGCCATCCACACAATCAATGCACATACACACACAAGCGGATGCCGACTGGACGCCTGAGGCGCGCTTAACGCTACACAGCGACAGATGACGTGTGGCAATCCTGACGATGACTGCATTGTTTCCGACACAGTCACTAGATCGATTTTCGAGGATATGTTGGTGGGATGGTAGAGATTTTGTTTGACGTTGGTCGGTTGTCATCATCTTCATGTGCTTGAAAACTTTTGGACAAATGAAGACCTTTGGGGAGCCAATTTGTTGCCAAGGCTCAGAGCACACAATGGAGAAAGAATTCAAAATATCCAGTTGTGCATTTTTGTTGCTGTCAGCAAGCTTCGTTATGACGCCAAAATATGCTCGGAAGATGCGTGAACAGTAGAAAACTCCTATCCTAACTTAAGTGATTAGTTTTCACGGAAGACTCAACTGAATCTCTCGATTATAATATTCTTCAAATGAATGTGCTGCACAAAGGCCGCCTCATGTTTCACTTGGTATGATATTCGAGATCAAGGTGGTATAGTTTCATAAAGGAAACTACTCATAAGGTTGCTGAAAACCAAATTGATATGCAACTGAGTGTATTTTTCGGAATCTGTCTAATTTGGATTCATGTTGAACATGAGGTTGACGAAAACTTAGGGGTTGCGCCAACCTGATGAGCCCGAATTGTAAGGGCGAAACCAGTCGTGGGCTTTCGAGGCGTTTTCAGCAACCTTGTGAGTAGTTTCCTTTATTAAGTGAATAGACCTATCAAAGTGCTTCGAAGGCGCAAGTATGACAAACTCAGTAGAAAGCAACCTAGTTGTTGATAGAGTATGTTGAGCTGCTTGACTTTAGGTACGCCGTTGCAAGAGTAGTTCGCCGAACCGATGGTTTCGTCCTTTTCTCCAAATTGACATGAGACTTCGGGTTCCAAAGTGCACGTTCTGACTGAATATCAAGTGTAAACGAAACACTATGATCTATGACTTGAAATTATTATTCAAGTTAGACAATAGCGCATTGATGCAGTTTCGTCTGAAAGATACCCTCGTGCACCAGTGTTAGCATTCTGGCCCATCCACACTAAAGGAGATGGTGAATAGACTACAGACCATTACTTGTTGGTTCTTATCAGCCATGGGCGTCGAGACGCAAACTACAAGTTGAACGTACTGCCACTAACGTACCAATGCACACTAGATGAACGAGAATGGGCCGACCGTAGGTTGATTTGATGGTTCGAAATTTCCCGAAATATGGAAGTTAAAGGAGCCAACCCCATAAATGAAATTTTGCGATTGTTAACTCTTTCAGAAAGCCGCGGAAACTGTCAGGTATTCTAGAGTATCACCTGGGCGTATCACCTAAGGCAAACTAATGGGTCACATGCCTCAGCTAATCAAAGTTAACCTCATGGTTCACTATTACTCAAGACTACGAGAGAAACTCAACTTGGATACAGTTGAGTCTCCCGTGAAGACCGAATTCGTAAGCCATTGAGAGTATTTGGCGTAATCCTTCCAGTTTGGTTTCATGTAGAACGCAAGCGTGACAATAGCCCGGGGACTGAGTCTATCTGTCGAGCCCGAAGTGGAGGGCTGAAATTGGTGATGAGCTGTCGAAGAGTTTTCGGCAAAATTTATGAGTTGTGTGTTACGTCTAGACAGTATTCAATGCTTTTCAAGGCGCAGTAAGCCCTAGCGCAGTCAAGATTCGCGCTTCAGGCAAAAGGTGTCCATCATGAACGGTCAGATGTGGATGTCAATAGCGAGAATGATCACTAAACATCAAAAAGATAAGATAATCTTTCAAATGTAACACCATTTCAGTACCTAGCTGCCATGCCACCCGAAGGAAGCACGAGGGCTGGAATACTGCCAGGTCGCCCAAGTACAGGCAAGAGAAGTCGAGATGTAGAGGCAGGGTTCGAACCACGGACCTTCCGGTCAGTAAATTTGCGTTCTAACTACCGAGCCATCTCATCCCCTCCCCCCCCCACTAAGCTCTATGTACCACACATAAAATCGCATACGTACGTTGGGGGCCTAAAATGGTGAGCAAACACGAGTCATTGACTCTGACCTTAGGAAGTCCCATTCCAACAACAGCCTTTGTGGATTGAGGAAAACAGATTCCTCGATATGAAGTGACCATCGGTTCGTGAGAGACAAAGCAACCAGCTCTCACTGGCAACGGCCACCAACACTATTGTGCAGACTATCACTCCAAGCAGTAACTATTTATTCTTTGGTTTTCCTTGCACCCGGATCGGAAGGCTGAGATCCCGAACAACCACTGTGTGTATTGCATTGCACTGCATTCCGTTGCATCAGCATGGTTGAACTCAGACTTGGGATACCGAGTTCTTCATGCTGTTTACCGGCGCGGATGAAGCTGATTGGAGTGGGTTTTTGTAAACTTAGTCGGCCATAAACAGACTGACTGACGTAAATGTTGAACATTTTTAGGATGTTCTGGTGCACTTGGCGGAGCATTGGCGAATATGTCAGCCTCGTACTAGGTAGTTCCTTGGCAGCTCCACATTTCGATGCAGCTCCAACAGGGCAGTTCTCAATTCATCAAACAGTTTCAACAGCCCCGTTGAGGGTTTCAGATTCCTTACCCGTTAAAAGTTAATGGGACGACCGAATACGTCACTATGTCGGTCCGACACAGAGAAGTGATGAACTTCTCGGCAAATCAAGGCGCTTCGACAGAAACCGTGGTCAGTCGTTCTTTTGTGTCTCCAAACATCACGATTGCTATCCTCTTTTGGGATGTGATCGTCATGTAAGCTCCCCAATTCGAACGCAACAGGCTTAAGGTTCACTTTAAGGCAGTTCTGTCATTCCGCACACACGACCCAGTCGTAAGCGAAAGCAAAGCTATCGATTAGGATGTCATGGGACAGGTAGCCCAGGTGCGGCATCAACAATCCAACGAACTCATCCGTCATCATGATGAACAGTACTGCATAGAGCTGACCTCCCTGCCTCAAAACTCCATGGCAGTGAACCACCGAACTGGGAAAAATTGCTACAGTATTCCCTAGGATTGTGCTATGTATCGACCCGGGGGTGGCATTGCCACAAACGTTTCAGCATATCTGACTGGCGTGTAGTACATGACCGAATCGAGGGCTCTTGAGATGTTAGCAAACGCCAACCTGAGGTTAGATGTAGTAGCTGGAGAGTGACGAAGCAGAGCGTGTAACAGCAAGGTGGCTTCCAAATAACTGTCTAGATGTAGAAACGCGAGCTTCGGTGAAGGCGGTTGAAATCCACGGCCCCAGCGATCAGTAATGAAAGCACTGACTGGGAGTTGATGACACGCAGGTCGCTTTCAGTCGGTTGGCCGATGTCAGATCTGGGACCTTTGGAACTGCAATAACTCGAGCACTGCACTAATGCGATGGCATCCCCCAGATAATATCCACGAAAAGCACTGCGATTCAACTGGTAAAGCGTTCTGGACGCGAGTTTATCCAACTTAGGAGACGAATCGCCTATGATTTGGATCGTACGACGAACTTCTTCATCTGTAAATGTCTGCATCAAACTCCAGTCAGATGGCAGCAGTGGGGGACTTGGCTGGATATCCACGTGTTTTGGAGCAGAGAGTATTCATGTCCAATACTCTTCAGCTTCCGGTAGTAGGTCGCATGTTTATTTGTTTAGTTCCGTCCACGACCCATCGAACACAGCAGATGCTGCGTGTTTATACCTCTTGTGGTTTGGGGGATTGAATAGCAGTGTATTTGGACCGGGAAATCTTATTTCCTTTGGCCGACACACGGCAGTACTTATGGGAATATCTTGGATCCATGGGGGCCCAGAGGCGACAGGAGTTGCTCCGCGACTTGGATCAGTTCCGACGTAGTGTGACAGACTAAGTGGACTAACAAACCTCAAAGACCAGAATTGCTCCTGCCAATTTTCACCACTTGTGGAATCAAAAAATCTTAGGTCTCAAAAGATGCTTGTTTCAAAATACGGTGCAGACTGTATTGTTGTTCAGC
Organism: Opisthorchis felineus; assembly: GCA_004794785.1. Lineage (NCBI taxonomy): Eukaryota > Metazoa > Platyhelminthes > Trematoda > Opisthorchiida > Opisthorchiidae > Opisthorchis > Opisthorchis felineus. The sequence goes on along the minus strand of SJOL01005832.1, from coordinate 55,549 downwards.
TGCCCACCTCTGGGAGAGATCCTGAGACCTCTTAAGGTTTTTGACCAGGAATATCTCAGAATCATACTTGGAATTGACTGAAACCAACGAATTCGGAATGAGGTATTCAGCAGATGGGTTTTGGGTGAAGCAGAGGGTTTCTCACTCAAAGAATTCATCCAGTATGGCTGGGTCATGGGTTACGCATGCCGAGTTGCCACCGGCTGAAACGGGCGCTGATTTCCGCACCTAATTCAGAGTGGCCTAAACCTACAGTTGGACAGAATTTGACCTGAAAGAAGGGGATGCTGTTTGCCTTCCAGGCTTGGTTCCCGTGATCCTGCGTGTGTTTGGCTGGACACACTGAACGATATGGCGCCTAACGGATGTCATTGGCGTTGGTGTTGTCAGCAGATCTCAGAGGTGTAGGCAGTAGGCCTACCATAGGTCCCCTCTCTCCTCAAAATAAGTTGGCATGGTTGCACAGCGGTGAATTTCTAGTGTCCTCCGCTGGTGTTGCTGTCAATGACAATAACAGCAGTGGTGGTGTTGACCTTGATGATCGCACCTATTTTGAATATGGCTCCAAATGAAAATGCTGGGGTGGGGGTGTTTGTAACATTCATTCATAGATTATTATAATCCGAAGACTAAAGGCATTTGCAGCGGATGAATTACAGCGTCCTCTTTCTTATTGGCATTTCCCAACTGCCCAGTCTCTATTGTTTAGTTGTTAGTCTAAATTTGTTGCCCAAACCTCGTTGTTGAGTAATCGCGATTTGTCACCGGATTAAATGTATAAACGAATAAACAAGCCTTATAATTCTTCCTTCAGCAACTTTGCTTAACCCTTCTTAGCTTGAGAGCATAGCACATTGTTATCCGAACAATTATATCTATATATATTGACGTATTATATTACTAATAAGGTCGCTGAAAACTCTTGGACAACCCACGACTGGTTTGAGCTACTGTCAAAACCAGAAAATCGGAAATGTTCAGGGCATTTTCCAAGAGTCATTTGCAACTTGAAGAACTTTAGCTTCATTAATCCATCGATGCGTGTAACGCGGGGCGTATAGTTCAATAGCAAAACACGACGTGGTCGAATACTGTTATTGCCCGAGTGCAAAATATGTCCGAATGTTCTTCAAGAAAACATAACGCAGGTTCAGCAAATCAAGTATAGCAAAGCTCATGGATCAGGTAAAATACTGTGCCTTGTAAGTAACGATGCCAGGTCACCTTCTCACCATTATAAACGAGAGATTCAGTTGGATTCATTTGAGTCTGCTGTTTAATTTGGGTTCAATTAGAACATAAGGTCGATGAAATCTAGGGGACTTCGCACACCTGATGAGCCGGAAGTGAAAAGGCGAAACCGGTCGTGAGCTGTCGAAGAGTTTTCAGCAATCTTATGAGTAGTGTGTTACTTCTATACAATGTATTGCGACATCTCGAATATCGTACCAAGTGGAACGTGAGACGGCATGGTATAGCACATTCAGTTGAGTAGGAATATGATAGAGGAAAGATTTGGCCGGGTTCCAGGTGAGTTTGTCGTTAAAACCAAATTAGTATGCAGATGAGTGTATTAGTCGAGAAACTGTAGGCTTCATCAGAATGGTAAATGGAGCTGTATTCGACTGTCATAATAGCCCAATAGAATCTCAAATGATTTATCGAATCGACAAGCCAATTTAGGACTGTTCTTCACTCTCTACACTTAGTTGAGAAACTGGTTCCTACAGGATTCAGTCGAACGTTGTGTACTGGTGTTAATGTCTATTCTTCTCAAGAACGAACACCATTTGGACCGTTCGCGTTCAAGTGCCTTGCTGGGAGGGCCAACTGAATAGTACTTGTTTTCACCAACCAGCGAAATCTGCTGGTTCTCTGCCAGATTGTTTCTATTTTCAGACCCAGTTGATTTCTATTCAACTCACTGCCAGGTACTCGCACAGAAATTCTTCCGCTTTTTGCAATTAGCCGATTCTCTGTCATCACGAAAATCGAATAATCCATTCACGACTCGCGTTTTGGTCATTCACCGTAATCACTATAGTCGTGGAAAACGAAATAAAACAGATAGATCAGTTCATTACGTCACACCAAACTTATATGCACCTATTTTCTGCCTTCTTTGGACGATCAATAAATTATTTTCCCCTATTATTTTCATTATTTCAGCCCTCAGCATTCAAAAGTATTACTGAATCAGTCAGAAAATCGCTACACAATTTGATCACAACCTGGGCATGCGACTTTAGCTTGACACACCTGCGGCAACAGTATGGCACGGTTTCGTTTTTGCCGATCTGGCAGTGAAGCATCAGTGTCAACACTGATGTTGCTGTCTTTGATGATGCTGATAATCTGGGGGTGACACCACGAGTTCCCACTCTCATTTGTGCATTCTCGTCCTTCGATGTAAAAACCAGAACTTGGAAGCACTGAAGTTCAGAGGTCACAAAAAACCAGGCATTCACTCAGTTATACGGCTGTCTGTAAATGTGCTGTGGTGTTTTTGAACCTGTGAGGTCACACATACCCAGTCTATTCTTGTCCGTGCATGAGCATTTTATTCTCGTAAGCTTTCCTGACTTTCCCAGATGAACCTTATGGGGGCTCCGTGAAAACTCAGTACTTGCATGAGCATGTATGCATGAGCAGTAAATCAGTGAGTGGACGGATGTGAAAAACCAACTGACTAATATTGGTGGCTCGTTATTTTGCGACCGATGGTCGCGGTTGACCTCACACGGCTATCACTAATGTTAAAACTGTCGCCGTCAGCCTACAGCTGCTGAGCTCCTGTATTTGTCGAGTTGCACGTATGCTCTGCATGTCTCTGGTCTCTCAGACCACGTACATATGATATGCAAGGGTATTTTGGTACGTATATTCTGTTCTGTGTCCATACAAGTCTGTGGTGCGCGCTTGTACACCATAACTGCTGGAAGGTTCGTCGTCTAACTTTCGTCGTGTCCTCAGATGACTTTTGCGATCGAAGCGCACGCATGTATATGCTTGCCTGGGTGGGGCTTTACGCATTTCCAAAAGGGTCACGCGCATGCAAGCAGGCGCGCACGTACGCACGTACACACACGCACAGTTCAGAGTTGAATGTTCGGGCTTTGTATATATGTTAGTATGTGTGCTAACAACTCATACAACAAATGAGGGTAGTTCTGGCATCGTCTCTGCGCTTGCTTGAATTATGATGGTGCGTTCGCAGTCAGATTGGGTCCTACAACCAAGCCTACAGAGATGAACAAGGTGGCAGAAACCCCTTGCGTGTGACGTTTCGAGCCAGCCATTCAACTTTCTTTCTAGAACGAGAAGTCAGCGGACATGACCTGAAACGAACAGCCGAGATTGTGACTTCATCTCTATACCATTTCTGTCCTGAGCGCTGGTGATAGAGAGAAATCATAACACCAACCAACGTACGTGATGACCTTAAATAACCCGCATTCAGTTGATCGATCAGTCAGTCAATCAACTGACTGCCTGATGTAATCAGTTCGATTAGCGGGCATTACAAAAGCGACATGACGAGGCAGCGGGGTTCCAAGTGGCATATTACAACCCGTTTTAGGACACGTGAAGATGCAGATCACAAAAGCCTTCTATCCAGTGTAGGAATGGAATACCACTGAATAGCCCAAATGAACAACGTGACTGAAGGAAAAAGCACTTGTGTAGGTATTACACACGAAGGCAGCGATTCAATATTCGGCTGGGGGATATAATGCGACCCCGTAATTTGGGGGAATCGACAGCTCCACATTACAGCTGCTCGCGAGGGAAAGTTGTCTGCTATTAACCTTGGCACTTCCAATGCTTGTCTGCAAACGCTCACAGCCACAAGCTATCCAGTATAGCTTATGGAAACAGGATACTGGCTGCACTCACCATGTGGGTTGTCATTACCCGAATAGCCACCACACGAAGCTAAGCAGATCCACATACACATAAAAAAAAGCAAGGGTTTGCACCTGTTGTTCTAGAAACACCCATTGAACTCACCAGACTCTAAAGATGGTGTCATAGACACCAACCGGAGATCCGACATTTCCATCTTCGGGAATGGGTTGCCTGTCACCTGGAGCATTGTCATCCCAGCCAGGACTTTGCACAACACCACTGTAGATTCACCTAAACACAACCGTGGCATTTCCGTTTAGCTACAGTTGTTGAACCTTCCAACACTGTGAGCTATCCAGCCACAGTCCTCATGTGTACCGGCGAATATTGTCGTCTAAAGTTTTGACTGCCCGATTGAGTGATTTCATTGTGTCATATAGGCAACTTTTCTGTCATATCGTTCTCCTGTTCTCCTTTTCGCTAATCACTCAAATTGAAGTATCTTTCTTGCTTCCCCATTTCTCACACTGAAACATTCTGGGTTAGTTTCGGGCGCCGTTTTAGCCCACTGTTTGCTTTGAACTCCTCATTCAAGTCAGCGAACCGCGTTTCTGGAGTTTTATCACAAGCTCTCTTTCGTGCGACATGTCAGCTGACAATGACAGTTTCACCACACTTCCCAGCTGATCAATTACCCTATCTCTGACTTTTGTGATAACCACGTGACCACGTGACCACATGAATCATAGATATTGATGCAAAACCGCAGGAAGCGGTATGTGACGTGATCTTAACCCCACCTGCGAAAATCGATGGCAGGACGGCTTGGACTATGCTTCAGAGAATGAGTTCTTCTCAAATGTGTGAAAGCACATCGGCATTCCTGAAGAAAACTGCCCACAAGGTTGGGCAGCTCACCAGGTAGGCGCAGCCCCGACTTGGTGAAGCAAATGTGAAACCAAAGAAGGTGGTGACTCGTCTGATTGTTGAATATGGCGTCCAAACTGCTTCCGTTGATACCAGAGAGTCTTTGACAGGTTTTTTCACTCCCCCTGTGAATCTCGCAGAATATACTGAGATAGAGTATAGTCCTTTTCAATTCTCATCAACCGCCCCAAGAAAAACTGCTAGCAAAAGGTGAACGGAGATTAGCAGGTGATACTTTTGATCTGACTGGACTGAAATCCCCATTGCCGACGGGTGGGGATTGTTACTGACATGTGGATTGTTCAACCGGACAGCTTCAGAACCTCCCCATCGCGACTTGTATATGGATGAAGGAGAGAAATAGTCTGCGTCGGGCTTTTACTGCAAGAAAAGCACGAACATAATTGCCGCTTCAGAAATGATAACTCAATTGCGCCTAGCTTGAGCTGGTTGGGTGGTGGTAACACAATCGCCTCACACGTCAGGTTTCCGGAGTTTAAACCACGGAAAGGTCAAGGATATGCACTGCTGCTGAGCTGTGTTAAGAGCAAAACTCGAGTCCAGTGCTTACCATTTTTGGATGGACTCACCAGGATAATTACGCCAAGACAGGAAGAGGACTGTTCCTATGCGAGTGATGTGAACATGAACGCGAAAGAAAACTTGGTTTTGTCTGGTGATCGAATTGTATTCACACAAGAACAAGTTAAGAAGTTGACGTAGCTTGAAATAATAGCGAAAAAGTGATATATAGGCCGCAGCTTGTTAACCATGTACCTTTGAGAAAAGAACAACTTTAAAGTGATACACTAATCATAAGGTTGCTGAAATTTCTTCGACAGCCCACGACCGGTTTCGTCCTTCTTGCGGCTCATCAGGTAGGTGCAGTCCCCGAGTTTCCGTCAACCTTATGTTCTACTTGAAACCAAATTGCACGAAATTAGCGAAATACACTCATTTGCAAACAAATTTGGTTTTGCGAGAGACTCACCTGGAACCCAGCTGAATCTCTCGTTTATGCTGTTTTCAAGCGTACATATATCGCGATGTCACGATGTCTCGAATATCGTACCAACTGAAACGTGAGGCGGCCTGGTACAGCACATTCAGTTGCTTGGAAACATCATAAACGAGAGATTCAGTTGGGTTCCAGGTGAGTCTCCCGCAACACCAAATTTGTTTGCAACTGAGTGTATTTGGCTAACAACGTTAACCACTATGAAACATGTCGGGCTTATCTGAGCCTGCAAACAATGTGTTCCCCACCCCACCCAATTCAGAAGAAACACTAGGCCATCCCTAGTTCCCTGCTGCAACCAACTCAGCTGACGGTTTCCGTAATAAAATCTACACTAAATGGATGCTATCATTTCTCCAAAGAAAAGGGACGAGAACGTCTTCCGACGGCTGCTCGGTCACCTATTCTCTGGAATGAACTGGGAGCTACATGCCAGGGTTTCAAATTTATTCGCAGTTTGTGCAAAAAACGTGATGCTGATGGTCAGTCTCTCCCGACTGTACGATACAATTCTGGTCTCACTGAACTGATGTCCTGATAACGCAAACTGGCTACAGTACGCTTCAGTTGTACTCTATTGAACGTCAAACTAGTGATTCCCCATCTGACCCTTTTCTCCCTGGTTGAGCTTGACAATCGATAGAAATAATTTCAAATGGACCTAAATACGCTAACCAAAGCGAAGTTATCTGATATGACCCGACATGATCAGCTTGTCAAAACTGAAGCAAGAGGCGCCGATTAACCAATCTGAGTATTTATATGATGTCTACACCTAACTACGTACAAACAACGTTCAAACTATTTTCAAGCTAATTGTTTGGTTCAATCAACAGTCGCCTGAACTTCGACCAGTACAAAAGCCTTAGTCTACCGCAGCACGCAAAAGCGGCCTTTAGGACTTCGTTAAAAGTTTCTCCATTTCTTCTTCGATTCGAATTTTGAACTGAAGAATGTCAACCAGCGTTCTGAAACAGTCCCACAAAAATGAACAAATGATGATAACATGCCTTTGGGACACACCACCCATCTGTTCATCAAAACTCGGCTCTTTTAGCTGTAACAATAGTGTCGGAAAATTTTTGAAGCTCCAATGCAACACTATCTTCCTGGGGCCCTGTGAAGAGTGGCGACATTCTTGTCTTCTGACCAATCATCAGTAGGTATTCATAAGCGCATTCATTTAGATGCAAAATGTGAGAGGATTGCACGAGGAAGCACTATGCTAAGTAAAGGTCATTCATGGGGAGATAAGCACCTAAATTCTGGTTGCGATGGTGTTACCGGCCGTTCCAACTAGCTCCCCCACTTATGATATTCTTCAGCAAAATTGCTGCATAAAACTATCTCATGTTTCAATCAAGACGATATTTAATATTTCCGGATCATTTTCCTTGATACGACGCTACTTTCTCAGTCCGCTACCGCTTGAACCCTTTTTAGGTTTCAGCAGAATTTTCGTCAACTACATTCTGCACTTGAACGCCAAGTAAGACTAATTTGGAGTTAAACATTCCGGTGTTAACGGATGGTTCAGCTGGATCTCTCTTGTTTACGACGTCCCCCAGCTGATGGAAGCCTCATGGTTCGTTTGAAGGAACAAGGAGATAAGCCAACCTAACAGAGAATCTTGTTGAAGGGGATTCTTCTATGGTTTATAAAGGAAAAACGAACTAGATTAAGGTTAATGGGAAACCGACAAATCACTGGTCGCCGTGCGTCATGCCACCTTACCTTCCATCCCGTCAGGTTCGCTCAGTACACAGACTATCTGGAATTGAGCTCTTTTGAGCAATTTAGGCTGAAATGTCGACAAGGCCGAGTCAACTGAAGTGTCACAAGCCCGCCTGAAAGCGGTTTAAACGCCACCAACTCTCGTATGATAAACCTAAACTTTATCACTGTCATGCTCATCTTACGAGGTCAAGGGGACTTTCATCGAACCGGAGTGCGTTTTATTAGCAGTGATCTAAGAGAGAAAAAAATCGTCTTAGCGGGGGGATTGAAGTGATCCCTCCAAAGCGATCGAACTAGCCCTCTGCTCTGTGCAAAGTTCGTCCTTGCACTGCAGTCGCGATCTTTTCCCCGTCAGTACCCTACAATGTAACCTGCTTTCTACCCACCATTTTCTATGGCATTTCGAAAATACTACTTAAGAACTATACAGTAGACTGCTTTTCGCTTTCTTTCGGATGCTGGATATCCTAATTCCAGAGCGGCCAAACATACATTCACCGTCTTTCTCCATAAAAGTCAGACGATTAAGCTGAATAACGGAATAAAACCACTATGACTTTGACAGTCGGAAGTTGTCCCATTGAGTTACTCAGTACAGTCGATAAGCAATACAAAACCATTGGATAATGCGTTGGAGGCATCGAGATCACATAAGTACATGAGCTAATGGTCTACTGATTGTGATCGTTAAAAGCTAAGCACTGTTTTATGTTCTGTGACCAACTAGGCGTGATATCGCAACAGGGATTACGTGTTGCTTGCACCAGTGTAGCTATTTGCGGATGGATGAAATCAGACTATCCTCTGTACAGAGATCGTCAGAGGTCGAGTACGTACAGGCCGTCACACGCAGCACCCTATTCTATTGAACGGGCTAGTAGTTACCAAAGGGTATGGGTCTATGACGTTACGAGGCGAATATATAACGGGATCATGTGACAACTATTGATTCAAAATGAACGCCTGGGTTATTGATCAACTGATTGACTATCGGAAAAGCACCGACAGTAAGGTTAAACCCTAATCCTGTTACCACAAACATAATTTAGAAAAGTCGAAATTGTCGTTGTTAGAGTTGGAGTGTTTAGATCATTTAGGCCTAAAAACATCGCCTGGGAATCAATGTGAACCAGGGCTACAATATTTCCTTTGGTGATTGCGGTGTACGCCACGGTTGATGGGCCCCTTGCAAGCAACGAGGCGATGTTAAATCAAAAAATCTCTCACGGATCTCATTTTCATTCTTTAGTCCGCTCCTTCGACTCACCAGGCACTTCAGTAGGATACGTAGTGCATAAGTCATGAATGGAACCACTCATGCAATGCGGAACTCCAAAGCCGAAACGGTACACCAATTATAACCTACAAACTAGAAAGATGTTTCTGTGCAGTACACGTGGCCGCTTTTCAATCATTAGGCCGGACAGTCTCCGTGAATAAATGTCTAAGAAGTGACTGGTTTACTGGCGTTTCATTCGAATTGTTACCGTCTTTATTGGACGGGAAATTTTAGTGTGACAGGGCACGCTGCCCACACGTTCTTGAGTTCGAAATTCTGTCCCCCAGATTGTGGTGTCTCGACTGAATTGCTAGATCTAAATCTATGACTTAATCAGGTTTCATGGTGGGAAAAACTTTCGCCCATCTAGTGCGTCCATCTCGGGTGAAACCTCCGTAATTAATTGTGCTCAGTTAACTTCGCACAAGTTGTAAGCTTCTGAAGAGTGACAGGTTTGTTGTGTTTGCTATCTTCTCCCAAGACTGTGTTTTAGCCTCCCATGAAGCAGCTGTACATGTGACTGTAGTCTTAACTTCTAGACACTTCCCGCATACGTTCATCTGTAATCCACACGCTTCAGAATGTAGTTCGCGTAGCTTGCCGATAACTAAGGGTAGAACAATTTCTCCGTAGTAAGGGGGCCCATTTTCCATCCTGTTACAAATATAGTCCGCCTGCATATTTGAATTGTTTTTTACATGTGACGGTTTGTTTTACGGAGTGAAATTTCAAGGTCATTGAACATCTCAAGTCCTCCTTTATTATTAGTTGCAAACCGCTTCAACATTTAAAAACCCAAAACCAAAGCGATGAGAGTTAGCTCGTATTGAAGGACAGGTTAAATTTTGAATAGCTACCGTAAACCTTCATTCGCAACTGTTCAGAGTGAATCAGGCACACAGTCTTACGATCGATCAATATTTCGAGCCACAGAAAACACTTTCGAGACTGAATATGGTTATTGAAAGTTTCTTCGTTATGGAGTACGGATATACGGCCAAGCACCTGGGCCCAGGTTAAAGTGGCTCTATTTTAGGCAGCGAAACTCAACAATTATGGCCAGAAGGCAGTGATGAGTACTAAGTATTCTCTCGTCCGAAATTCATTTTGAAAATATTATCATTTCGTTGTAAACTTAGGTAAGCTCATCTGTTGGACTGGTTCACTGGAGTGAGAAAACATAGCATTCGGTATTTGGTACAACAAGAGCGATCACATGATGAGTGAATCAGTAGAAGCTTGGAACCAAAATTATACCTTATTAGTTGTACATCAGCGTCTCCTAGTACGGAGTCGACGTAATACATCAAGATCATCAATAACGATACCCAAAGAGAAGTTGGATGCGTTCATGTTTTCCAGTAGATATATGAAGAAAAAGTTTAACACTTTGTGCACCGGATGAAAAACAACAACACGAACGCAGCTACCCAACGGTGGAGAGTGGTTTACTGCAAAACATCACCGTCAATCTGAAAATGAGAAAAAGCCCATGGATGCAAGCATCAAACCTTTCTGTACATGTTCATTCAACTTGACTCAATTTCTAACTACTTAAATAATATGGGTAGCTTATAATTAATTCATGCGGTATCTTGGAAACTGCTTTGGAAATGCAGAGAATTCTCGTTCGAATGTAATCTTCCGGCACACACCATGATGCCATAAATATGAGAGATTTCTGGTTGGCTATGGAACAAACAAAACGCAGCAGAGGGAAATTCAAACCTCATGTGGCACAAATCCCAAATGTCGCGCGGTTCACAGAGCAAAAAAGGAACAGGTACGCGAAATTTGAAGCGAAAAGCTACTTACCCAAGTTTTGCACACCTTCACAGGACAGTACATCCAGTGCCCCCATACAGAGGGAACCCTCGCATCCCAAACGTTAAATTCGAGTTGCTTGTGGAAAAATCGATCGGGACACTGCAGAAATGGCATAAAAAAACCCACAAGTGCACAACATTAGGAAAGTGAATAGTGTGCTCAGGCAGAACAGCAAAAGTGGATTGAAAATGAAGTGTGAGCCCAAAGAAGCGACATAAACAATTCTCGGCAAAAGAGGGTTATATTTCTGCAGTACTGGCGTTGGTTAGTAATACTGATAAAGGTTGCATTCCTGTTTAATCAGATTTCTTCAGTTACTCGCCCGTTTCTGAGAAACTTTTGGTGTATGTCTCGCACTACAATTTAAATTGCAGGACCCACTGCGCACCTTACGCTTTTTCCACCAAATGGTTTGACTTGTTGAAATTGTGGATAATGAGCCACGACGGACTTGGTGTGACACTTCGCCACCTCCGAAGATGTGGAACAGAACGGTGAAGCACAAAACAGTGCAAAAAGGACCAGAGACAAACCGAGCAGTTTCATTGCCTAACGGCTGGGTGGCACCAAGGGTCACGCGCGTTGCAAGAACGTCCAACACACGTTTAAACTATACAACCTCCCAAAATAAGACCTGAACACGAGTGCACCTCACACCAAGCTCATCAAACATGCAATCAAGAAAATAATGACCAAATTCTTTCTCGGGAAAGTACTGTGAGCGAGGAATGCGCCTAACCCTTGACATTTAGTTCAGGCTTTCCTAAAAACGAACTGGCATCGGCCCACTTATTTGTTCGTCGGGTGCGGAGCTTGTCTTTAGGTTGTCTGCTCAGCTGAACATCGGTTGGTGGCATATGCCTGTACGTTCGTCAGCTCCATTGAGCTATAGTAGAGTACCCCATCGTGATGCACCTTAACTGGGGAACCGCAACCTTGTGATTTGTACGCTTCAAGCATTCTCCCAGTCGATACTCTCGTCAGTGTAAGTTCCTCAGAACAGTCCTATTTGCCTGCAACAAGCGGCATCTCTATCACAATACGACCTATGCGTGATGCGTTCACAACTTACTAGTTCTAACCAAAAATTAACCGGGTCCCTACAGAGAGCTGTGATTTGCTCTCAACCAGGAAATAGCCGAAATAAAGCAAATTAAGTGGCCGGTTTCAACAATGGTCACATAAGGTCACTTTTAGCACCTTTGTATGCTTTACAATTCAAAACATCCGTAATCCTAAGAAGTAATAGTTGCGGAGTGCACAATGTTAGTGTTCAACACTGATGCTTCGCTGCCATACAACCATGATTTTTTGAAAAAAAATCATGGTTGTATGGCAGCGGAGCATCAGTGTTGAACACTAACATTGTGCACTCCGCAACTATTACTTCTTAGGATTACGGATGTTTTGAATTGTAAAGCATACAAAGGTGCCTTACTGTGAAGAAAAGAATAAAAGTGGATTGCGAAGGGACTTGGTGCTAGCCTAACACAGTCACTCCGAGCAGCTCACACCTCCAGACACTCATTCAGGCAATCTGGATAGAGACTGACAGAAAGAACGTCTCTGACTTCGATTAGCAGCGTCTCCAACAAGGCTCAGTGGGGATAACGCGGTCACCATCCTGGATGGTGGCTTGCACTGACGACACAAGTACATTACGGATAAAAATCGAAGGACAAGTGAACATATGGTGATTCGTGAAGGTGCCTATCAAGAGAACAGCTATAGCTCCTTACCACTTAATTCTGTTCTCATATATACTTCAACACAGAACAGTATGCCATTAAGCGATTCTGTTAGAGATCAGTTGGCTGTGCTCTGGTCTTACTCCCGTTGATGGAGGTTGGAGATGACAACCCATAATCGATGCTTGAGGTGTGATGCTAAACGCAATTTGGCTCAGCCGTTTGAGCACAGCTGCTTCTAGGCATTCCCACTCTATGATAAATAAATTCACCAGCCTCTCTTCGTCCGGGCGTTCGGGTTTAAAGGGCTGTCAATCAAAACGTCGCTGTGCAGTCATACTCCGTTAAGTCGTTTTATTTCCTTCAGAAACCGAGGGCACTTTGAAGTGCACCATAGTGTTTCCACCTAAATGTTAACCAAACACGATTAGTGAGTACCCATCTTTAAGAGCTTCAGGAACACCCTGTCAATCACTTCAGCCACAAATCGAACGCTCCACTCACTTCCTCTACCCACGAACCAACTTCATTTTGCAGATTCACATCACCTTTGTTTGGGCAGTTCACCTCCTCTGCTGGTGCAATTATTCTGGTGGGTCCCCACCAATGGGATGAAGCGTTGTAACCAAGTTTCACTGTTGGTAGAACTCATCAGTAGTTCATATCCTTGGTGGTGCAGGGGTTTGAGTTTTGTACACCTGACACGCCAGGCGCATGTGTTACCACTACTTCAGTAGCGTACGATGGATGCATCTGGATTACTATGTCTGAATGGGTTAACTTATTCACGCTTGAGAAATGTGGTGCTTTCGACGATGTTCTGAACAACGACTCATTCATTAACTGTTCTGGTTGTATCCACCGAGACATCCTTTCAACATCTGCACCAGACGTGAGAAATTCGTGTTTCGTGCTCTTTATGCAACAGCCGACTAAAGCCGCTATATGCACAGATACCAAGCATTTTGGCACGTTCCAATTTCACTTAAAGCACAACTTTATCCTGCCATCTGACACCCTACGTGATGCGAACTATACCGACTACATCCAGTCGTCCTGGTTAACCTCTGAATCCTCACAGGCTAGAAAATCCATTTTTCAGTTGAATAGAACGGTTGAGAACTCTATGATGTGATTCAAAAACAAGGAAACCAAAGGTAAACTGTCGCAGGTTTTGTTAGGTTGTCTGAGAGGTTAGCTGAGAGCGCTCAAGGTTATAAATCCTCTTGGTTGGTCCGGCAACGTGGGTAGAAAATCGACACAAAGTTAAGGCTATCGTTTGACTTGTAACTATTTCTAAGCGAGGTCTACGAATAAATGGCGTTTGCCGTACAGGCTAACTTCCAATTTCACTCGTATCCCTGAATGATGCCCTTACGTTTAATTAGTCATCTGCCTGAAATGTAGGGCTTCTGGTGATGTTGCTGTTGTCCTTCTTGGTTGTTGGTGTTTTCGCGGAGACTGGCAGTTGGACTGCAAACGCAGTTGCTAAGCAGTGATTGGTTGGTTGCGTGAAAGCCACATCGGGACCAGCCAATCAATTTAGAGTTGGCAGATACTGTTTAGAAGCTATATAAGCACAGTCACAAAAGGGTACATTTTACCCGCTCAACCCCGCACTAAAAAGATCACCTTGTTCGGCGATGAAACGTTTGTAATCCAACTGCAAGGCTTGGCAAACAGAAATGAAACCAAGTAGGGCTTTTAATCACGCCCATGATGAACAAAACGTTGTATTGCACGCTGTCGTTCTGAGTTTAATTGAGATAGCGTCGCCATAGCTTTTCTATAATTGAAGGACAACAGTCGTTCATATCTGTCGCCTGTGATTGAGGTGACGTTCATACGGGAGAGGACTGTCATTTCCATCAGTAACAACACACGAGTAAGTTACAAAACCCTGTCAATCCCTCAGGTTAAATGCCTCTCTGTTGGATAGAACGGATGAAAAATCCAGTGAAATTTTGGGTCAATTTAATAATAAATCTAAAAAATGAAATGAGAATTCATTAACTGGAGGTTGCTACGGTTTCTATTTTATAACATTAGGCACTACGCCTGAATAAACACACTTCGTGATCTGGGTGCGAGCAATCAAACTGACCAGGTGTGCGAAAAAAACAATGACCATTTAAGTTGAGTACGATATTCGAGATATCGCAGTAGGTTTTCGAATATCGTACCAACTGAAACATGAGGCGGCCTGTGAGCAGCACATTCGGTTGAAGAATATCATATACGAGAGACTTAGATGAGTCTCTCGTGAAACCCAAACTGATATGGAAATGAATCGATTTCCGTACAATTTGGGTTCAATTAGAACATGGGGTTGACGGAAACTCGGGGACTCGCCTAGCTGATGGACCCCAAGAAAGGCAAAACCGGCCATGGGCTGTCGAAGAGTTTTCAGCAATCTTGTGAGAAGTTTCCTTTATGGAAACCAGTGACCAGTTCCAAATTGGGCAACACGCTAAGTTCATCGAAAGCTCTAATACATGAGGCGCAATACTGGGAGCAGGCTCTTGGATATAATATTTGCTTTTTAGAATGAACTGCCATCCAGAATCTAGCACACCTGTGGAAATGGTCTTCTCCGTGACGAACAAGTCTGGAACGCTCAACAGCGTTAGACCTCAGTCTGTCTACTTCATTGTTCGGTCAATTTCTTGAGTTTTGTGAACTCTGTATCAACTGCTTCATGTAGGATTCATTCACCGAAACACTTAGATTAAGCCGCTGATTGTTGCAATACCACGGACGTTGTTTCGCTTCATCCCTGAGGTTGATTGCCCCAGACCCACACTCGCTGTTCAAAGGCTTTGTAAGCCAATACGGCGTACGGCGGTTCAGAGATTTCCCCCCTGATCCCCATCCATCTGACATCTGATTTGAACTCTGAGCAAATAACAAATCATGTCCGTTTTGCAAAAAATCAAGGACACTCAGATGATTCCAGTCTGAATGAACTGTTGATGGAGATGATCACACTCTTCTTACAGTCTAGCAACAGTAACCGGTCGAGTACCGGGTTTTGGTGTGAAATTCAGGAGTAAAACGGTCTCTTTCATGAATACAGTCCTGTCACATCATCTGAAGTATCTGGCAGATTCAGTCTAACATTAGCTAAAGAAAACCGACAAATTTGGGACAAGCACTGAGAGAAAAAGTTTTAACGCAATTAATCGAGCTCACGTAATGTTGACACACTCTATTCGACGGCCTACGGTTCCAAGTTGTACGGAACTGGATATGGGGGATGGCGTGTGTGCAGTACACTGAATCTGAACATCAAATTCATTACCGAACCAAAGTATGATGAAAACCTTGTCTTCTTGGAAGTCCTGATTAAAAGAGAAACAGATGGCATCATAAACAGAAGTATCAGGCGAGAAATATACACGTATTTGAGAATTTTTTGCTGCTCTCGGCCGTAAAACAGTTCTAGTTCGCACAACCCTCACCTCCGAATACGCGGATCAACACGTTTGAAAATGGGCCTCAAGGGACAAATGGGATACTGTGACAATTTTCCCAAAAGATATGACACTGTGAACATGTCGAGGGCTGGACGAGTTTTGGCGTCAAAGTGGAAAGTGCACATCCACTGAAGTTTCAGAGGGGACAGTGTAAACAGCCGTATAAACAGTCTTTTACAGATTTCTGTAGTCTGTTCGGCCGAAACAACAAGAATATCAGTGCTATATGTGGAGGATAGTTGCCTATTTTGCCCACCTCAAACCGCGCTTCCAACTATGGATGTACGCTTTATAGAACGGAATTGCACCTGTTAGTTCATATAGCAGAACACTTACCCAAGTAACTGTTCAGATCAGCAAGCGAAGTTCCAAAATGCTCCACAACCCAAATGCAATGGAACACAAGACTTACTCCAAGTCGCCGGTCTTCAACCACTCGTACTCTTGGAGGAGTTTGTGATCATCCGAGACCGGAATCGAAAAGATACGATAGTGGGCTCGAATTCTTTGAGGTCATGCCTCTAACATGTCCTACAAAACTGACTAACTCACTCCGCTACCCGGTTCGATTTGAACAGTCCTGCCATATACTCGACGTTGGACTTGTTTGAACGAACATCGATCTGGACCTTTCGCATCAAACTGGCCAACAAATCTTTCAGCGGTGGTATTTGTAATCTATCCGTCAGGCCTTGTACGTCTTCAGCTGCCACAGTCAACGTCGTTCTTGGTGTGGATGTCGTGTCCATTCTCAGCCTGCAGTAGGTAGAACTCGAGAGATGTCGAGTGCCTGAGTGACCAGATTCAGCCTAGATACATGAGACTGTTCAGTTGAAAAGTTCGTTGTCGAGTCGGAATGATTGTCTGGATGCTATCAAACCTATCGACCAGCTACGCATATCCAGGCCGTATCCATTCTGATGAACCAATGTGTTACGCATATCCAACGTTATTACACAGCAGCGCTGGCCAAAATATGCACGATGCAATCATGATCACAGTCGAAACAGTATCATATCCACACCAAGGATGAAAGTTCACATACCTCTATTCACTTGAGAAACAAGTATCGCTGGTGCTTACAAGAGACTTCATGTATGCGTTAGACGTGCTTGCGTCTCTGTGTGTGTGTGTGTGTGTGTGTGTGTGAAACTCCTCACTCGCAAACCTCGGCCTGCTGTCTGAATGGTCATTCGGGAATACCATACCTAGCAAACTGTGGACGATGATTTGATTGACGATGGTTTTTGTATTGACAGTTGTCAGCGACACAACCCCGAAGTACTCACTGTCCACTCAAACTAAGAATTGATTCTGGACATACACAAACAGATGTAATGCAACTGTTTTCCCGGGGCTGATTTCGATTCTTGCGTGTAAGCATTAGTTACATTTACTGCTTTCATTCACGTGTTCGGCATAATTCACATTGCATTACATATTCCTTTGTTTGGCTAGTCATACGTGGACAGTAAAATTATGCTCGGGCCTTGTTTAAGGTGGCATAGGAACCGGAGGTTGCCACATTTAATTTACTTCTCAGATCCATTGGAATCACCACAGTGCTTGATGATGCACTGCGGCCAAACGGCTACCCTGGCGGCTTCATCGGAAAACGCCTTGCTCTGAATGAGTCACCGGAAGCGCCAATCAAGTCACCGAAGATATGCATTCATCTTTAAGTTCTTGTCACATTGTCTTAACCCGTACCCCGACTCCGAATCAGTCACCTTGATTTAGACTCACGTAAGTGGCTCAGTGGTTGGAGCGCGAATTTACTGACCGGAAGTTCCGTGGTTCGAACCCGCCCTCTGCCTCCCGACTTCCCCTGTCTAAGCTTGAGCAACCTGACAGTATCTCAACCCTCGTGCTTCCTTCTGGTGGCATGGCAGTAAGGCACCGAAAGGGTACTGCAGCTGGACGAAGTGATGCTGATTGCGCAGTATTACACAACCCACTCTGGTTCACATATTTTGAGGTGGCACAAATAATGGAGAATGAATTTATCCCGAATATTCGTTGTTCTGGCTATCTTGTTCGAATTGTTTAGGGTAACACTTTTAACGAAGTCATTTCTCTTGTTGTAACACACAGTCCGGTATAGCTTTACCGGTACAATCCTGGCTCAGATAAATTTACCCCTGTAGGTCATGCCCAACTCTTTTGCCAAAGCTGATTTGAAAGCGTTTCACAAAATTCCAAATCTTACACGAAGTCTCGTCAAATTCATCTATTTCTATATCCGATTTGACGATTTTTTTTATAATCTGGGATAGGTCTATCCCTTAGTGTGTCATTCATCTGTTTTGTGGCGGCACAGTCCGTTTCTAGATCATCCTCCAAAGAGTGTTTGTGTAAGGTTTACAGACATTTTCCTCCTGGTTCCTGCAAACTTTCTCCCTTTAAAATTTCTTGCTCAAAATTAGTATCCAATTGCCGAACAGAAGGCATGCTGGATTTAACGGTCCTATCCTTATTAGGCTTAGTGGTCGATAAGACCGGAAAGAGGGTACCCAGGGGGTGCCACCATAGCGTCACAAACATCCTTAACAGGGAGCGGCCGGTTATTGAAGTTATCGGTAGATTTACTTCTGAGATGATACATCTTCATTCTATGATATCGTCCTTCGGAGGTCAAGGGAAATGGTCCAATTTTAGTATTTGGGAAAGCCAAACTAAATAACGGATGATATCAGGAACCATGAATTGCAAAGTCTTGAGATGAAAAAATACGTTTATGAATGGGATACGAACCTCAACTCGTGGGGGTTTATGTTTCAGTTGTTGCACAGATTGGTTCAAGTTCAAAGAAAGGCTTAAGGCACTTGAGGTTACGCAGCTGCCAAGACATATTTCTCATGCGTCCAGCTAAAGCGAATGGAAGAGTGATTGTGGATTTGACTGAATATCTTGATTAGATGATCGTAGATCTGAGTGGCAAGACTAAATTCAAAAGAAGCCATCCTGACAAAGAGAAAAGCAGCCAAACGAAGGACAAGATACTTAGTATCTTGAAGCGAATGAATGATTACGGCAGCATTACCCAAATGACCGTTAATCACATCAAACCCCTAGAATCTGTTATTCCGGGACCCTACGAACTACCTAAAATCCACAAACCGGTGCGTTCACACAGACTCATCCTTGAAATGTTCAGATCCCCGTATCATGACAGACTAAACGGCGAGCGGAAATTCTTGAACCAGTTCGTCGTGGGATTTGTCAGTACAGCCTTCGAGACATGATCAAGAAAGTGAATGTGGACGGGATGCAAATGATCGCGTTAGATGTATCTTCGTTGTTCACTAACGTCCCGCTCAGAGAAACCACCTGTTATCTCTGTGACTACATAAAAGAAAACAGTATAGAACTAAATATCATCATTAAATATCTGGAGGAATTATCACTGCGTTGCACGTTTGGTGTGTAATTTCATTTTAACGGAAGGCTATATCTATAAACTGACGGTGCCGCAAAGGGTTCTCCATTAGACCCACTCGTCGCTGATGTCATCCTAATGTCTGGACCACAGCAGCTTTACCCGTTCCGACGATGGTGAAGATAAGGGAGCCAAGTCCCGCCAGGTTCAAGTCAATCACACCGCCAATCAGCGGCTTCTGTTGGCCGAATGGAACAATATTCAACTATTAACTGTAAAGTGAGGTGTACAAATCTCCATAGAGAGGCCTGAAATACGTAATTCCGATCTCTCCACAACTGATAAACGGCTCTTCAGAACTGCTCGGTTTTTTAGGCATAAATTAATTTCTGTCGAGGAATAAATCTCGATTGAAGTGCAGGTTAGAGAATTTCCTCCAGAAGGTTTACTTCGTGTACCTAAATTCACCTCAATATTCTACAGTGGCTTTAAAATTCTGAGAAATAAACGGTGAATGATTGCGGATTCGACGGATAGACAATCGGTCGCAAAGATAATTACACGCAAATTGAGTCCAACATCTGGATTTGTCTTCACTCAGCAGCTTGAAACGAGATTATGTGACTTTCATTTTCGCGGACAAGGCTGTGTAACGTAGGATTCCATTATTAGTACGCAACACAGGAATCTGTGGCCAATAGTTTTTGCGTTAGCTTAATTCCAAACCACAATTAATTAATCAGCGGAACATACCCCTCTTTCGCTCTGGTTTTGTGACTACCAGCCGACAAGTGGCTAAATTTTCGGCCCTTTATTGTTTGGCATGCGCAAGACTGTTCAATTGGCCCAGTCAAATCACATGGCTTTCGGTTTGTTCCCTTGCCTGCAACGTTGAAACCAGACAGACAGGTTTCTTGGTCAACTCCCCCGTTTGAATCCGTCTTCTGGTCGTACTCGACTGGCAACTACTGTATGCTGTTAATAATAAAAAATAATCATTCACTTGTAACACCCTTTCGGTGCCTAACTGCCATGCCACCCGAAGGAAGCATGAGGGCTGGGAGACTGCCAGGTTGCCCAAGGCTAGACAGGGGAAGTCGAGAGGCAGAGGTCGGGTTCGAACCACGGACATTCCGGTCAGTAAATTCGCGCTTTAACCACTTGAGCCATCTCGTCCATACATGCTGTTTCTTTTGACCAATCCGCGATACCAACTAACTTGAAATTGACGAGTGAAGATCTTCATTCACCGAAGTTCAGATGCAAGCGACAGTGTGTCCAAATGATGCATCAGCTGGGTGCCTCGACAACTAGAGAATATCTTCGGACTCCTAAGGACGACCCACGATTTTGCGCGCACGGGGAGTTTTTATATAAAAAAGCCACTTTTGTTTCACGTCGAGAGATGACAAAGTTGCTTTCGGGACACTGGCCTCGACCTATGTTGAAATTAATCCCAGGTTGCTTTTAGGACTGCTTAATGTGACCTCAAAGCAGATTAACATGAAATGGCTAAGATTCTTAGTCGGGCGCCTCAGATTAGTCGCGGAAAACCTCATAGGAGATATGCGAATTTCACACGGTTGAGATGCTAACGATAACCACACCGGAACTTAGGAAAGTAAGAGGCGGGTCATACGTGCTGATAATTTGTTCCAAGATGTGTTATGATGAGGTTCGGTTTTATCACGTTAATATTAATGACGAGACATGCAACTGAAGAACATTTGCCAACGTCATTCATGACACGGTCGTATCTGTCATAGCATAAAAGAGGCAAATACAAGCTGAGAGTAATAACATGACCAGATGGAACGAGATTATCAGCATCGCACGATATCAAAGGACGTTTGTTTCAGACGAGCTGAGGAGAATCAAGCGAATAAATAATTCCTCTGGTTAGGAAAACATCTCGTGAGGATTCGACAGCCCACGAGCAGTTTTGCCCTTCTTGGTGCTGAACAGGTAGGCGCAGTCCCCTAAGGACGGTGAAGCCGGTCGTGGGCTACCGGAGATTTCAGCAACCTTATGAGTAGTATATATATACGATATCTCGAATATTGTACCAACTGAAACATGGGGCGGTCTGGTGCAGCGCATTCAGTTGAAGAACATCTTAAACGGGAGATTCAGTTTGGTCTCCAGTGAAAACCATATCGGTACGCAAATAAGGGTATTTGGTTACCCTCGTGATGATATTTGGAGCGTTCGATAACTAGCATATTCGCGAACTGCCACATAGTTGCACAGCAACTTGGTTTTCCGGGGGATACCCAACTGAATCTCTCGTTTGTGCTGTTCTTCTTCAACCGAATGTGCTGCATCAGGCCGTCTCATGTTTCAGTTGGTACGATACGCCAGTATCACAACACATTGTATAGACGTAGTACCCTACTCATAAGATTGCTGAAGAGTTTTCAGCAAGCCTATGAGTAGTGTATCACAACTACCATATTCATTTTATTATCGGCAGTTCCTACGTGTTTTTCCATAGATGCCATGCCTTTTCAGTTTTACGAGCAGCACAAATGCTGTCAGGCTGTGAAGTTAGTGATATTGAAGTGCCGCCAGATGATGACACGGACGCTGGGGTCGCCTCATGAGTAGCAAATTTCACATCATACTGTGACTATCACCAAGCTTCATCAGCGAGTAAGTAGTATATTTCACTCCGCTCCAATAAACACGCAGACAAACACATCCAAATTACTGTCACGATCGTTAACGTTCCCGGTCATTATAGCAGTTGGCTGGAACTGACCAGTGACAAGTGTCACCCAAGCAAGCTGGATCGGCGTCTGTCATCTCAGTGAGTATATACAAGCAAAGTTAAGTAACGGAAAAATCGGTGAAGGATCAGAAAATGAAAATTTCGGTCACAAAGTGGCAAACAGTTCAACCAAGTCTGACCAAACTGAGGTTACCACATTCCCAAAGCACAAACAACAAATAGTTTGCCTGAATTCCGCGGGACAGTGGTGAAAACCTACCTCTCTAGTTTCCTCGCTCCACAAGTGTTAAGTGATCCAAGGGTGTGCACAGACTAACAAGCGAGTTTAAATGACATCGGATACCTTGGTCGTAATTATCGTTAGACGCAAAGCGATCGGAATGAAAATCCTATCGAATATTGTACATGAAATACGAGGACCTTGACGAAGCGCTGCATGATAAACTGAGAAAACAAATTTTAAGTTACTGCGAATCATGATCGACCATCATTTCGTTAATTGGGTCTGTAGGCCACTATTGTCCTCGACTGTCTCAAAGTCCTGTTACAGTAAAAACGGCTAAAGTGTAAAATTGTCCGAAACTGAGCGGTGTTAATATAAGAACGTTAATAGCTCGTGAGCGCTGTACACTTAATCGGAAAGCGTAATTTTTGCCTAAGGACAGTTGCCTTGAACACTCTCCACGTCAGATGAAGTCACCCAGAGGAGCTTGATTTCCCTCTTCTGTGTCAAAATGGACCACCCAACTGTTACAGGTGGGTGAGAGCAGAACTCCTCCCGGATGGCATAACAAATATGGTTGGGTAAGTGGGTCATGTTGACCTCTCCAGTTGAATACAGGTTGTCGTGCGATGCCCTTTGTCTCCACACAGCGGCCGATCTACTGCAGAATTGCAAGTTCAACCTCCTGGGGAGTATCCTGCACTCCTTAGCACAGTAAGATATCCAGATAATCCGATCTGGTCCTGAAAGCATCTAAAGAGCTCAAACGGATTGTGCCCACTTTGTCGGACTCCTCATAGTGAATAAGCCTGGTCTCGAATGCGGCCACCTAAACATAAAATGAGGTTTTTCGAAAACACCATCTAGAATGCTGAGAAAGAAACATCACAAGCATATTGGTTAGTGCTAAACGGATCAACGTGAAGCGACCAGTTTGAAAGATCCCTAGCCTTCACCCAGATAAAAATGCAAGTGTTTCGAAGCAAAACGCGGGCGCTGAATCATACACAGCCTGGGGAGAGTTCATTTGATTGTTCCGACAAAATTGGCCCGTTCTGAAAATGTAAACAGCTGTTGGGACATCAGATGTAAGGCGATTACTGTGATCGGTCCAGTCTATTAAGCAACGCGATTTCAGGGGTATGAGTTGGTCGTCAGTAACCAAACGGAAGTCATCCTTGTCACCAAACGAGATTTCATCAGTGCGCGGTTGAGTGATGATGTCTCCCCTTTTGGTGACGAGACGTTTACACTATCGAATTTGTTTGTTTGGTGGGGACTGATTGGTGGACAGATGCGGCCTTCACAAGCTTTTTGGTGACGTGATCGTCTCGGCTGCTTGGCGCACGACCTTATTGCAATTAGTGGCACTTGGTAAATCAGTCTGAACGATTCTGCCAGGTTGACCCAGTGGCCGATATAGGTCAGGTGAGCGGCAATCGCCCTGGTCACGTGTGTGGCCAGTCTAATTTTTTAGGCAGCTTGGTTTGTGCTCACGAATTCTCTCGAGGAGACGCCGAGTGATGCGGCTCACATAGTTGGCAAACAAATGACTGAACGACCACTGACAAGTCAGGACCGGCGATCTACCCCTGAGGCTGGTATTGAGCTGAAATGCAGCCGAAATTGGACTGCACTGAACGTCCGTCTCAAGGTAGTGTTAAGACTACAGGCCAATGGTTTGGAAGTCATGGGTTCTAAACAGTAAGCCAATTCAGAAAAGCCGTCGCGCGACTGAAAGGCTTCTTAGGGGTTTACATTCAAAATCTGATTTTTGTAAAATGCTATTGCATCCGCATTTTACGGATAAGCTGCAGTTCGGCATCAAGACTATAGCTGATCAGATGCTACAGACGCTGTAGGCCAGGCATTCTAAGAGGCATCGCTTATGTCCCATGGCTAAAAGACTGTAAAACTTGGTCTTACCACGAAGATTTCCAGTGTGTACCTTTCCTAAGTGATCCGTCTTGGCTCTCCGTCCATAATGTCCATGGGCTGGATCGAAGTGCAACAAACGTCCCTGCTTAAGGATCTCAGTGCACGCAGTTTTTGATGTCACGAATTGGTGTTTCTCTTCAGAGGGAAGGTGATAAAGTAGCTGACCTTTGGAAAGCGTTTGATTTCTGGAAAATTCTCGTAGTCAGGACGCACTGTCTCCGCCGTAGCCTGTGGTACAAGTACTGTATGCCGCTTAGAAAGCGGTCCGGATGAGCAACAGTACAACACCAGGTTGCAGGGGGCACATCTCTTCAGGGTAAGTAGCAATGTTCTCCGTCAGCCACAAGTTAGCGTCCAGTCACCCCGAAGAGATCAAACACGTCCCTTACCTGTGGTGAGATCTCTTTAGCAAGGGGTTGCTTTACGTTGTTGATAGAACCGCACAAAGGGTATCAGTAAAACCGCTTTGCATTAGGGATATTATAGCACCCCCATTGACTTCGCGTTGAAAATCGAGTGCGAAATACGAGTACCCCGATGAACCAGGCAACGAGTCAGAGAATCCCGCTGCCAGACACTGAGCACTTGCCACCATTAGTCGTTTCGACTCGTCAACAAATGAACGCATACATACTGCTCACATTTTGCATTTTGAGACGTTGTTGAGACAGCCTACCGAACGAACACCAACCCAGACCGATGTTTTTATTAATCATATCAGAGTCTTTTGCTGTGGCAAAGCTTAACCTGTGATTAGTTATGAGCTCCAGATAGCTCACTGATTGAGGCGCGAAACTACTGACCGGAAGGACCTTGGTTCGAACTTAAGATAAAGATAACCATTCAGCTGTAACACCCCTCCGATGCCTAGCTGCCGTGCCACCCAAAGGAAGCACGAGGGCTAGGATATTGCCAGGTTGCCCAAGCCTAGACAGGGGAAGTCGAGAGGCAGAGGTCGGGTTCGAACCACGGACCTTCCGGTCGGTAAGTTCGCGCTCCAACCACTGAGCCATCTCTCAGTTCGAATTTAACCTCGGCTGTCTCCGTCTAGGCTTGGACAACCGGGTAGTACCTCAGCCCTCGTGATTCCTTCGAGTGGCATGGCAACCATGTACCGAAAGGATGCTACTTACTATTTATCTATCACAGGACACAGTCTATGCACCTGAGTTTTGAACGGTTGTTTACTGCGATATCCACAGAGCGATAAAGTTGGTCCGTGCCCAACTATTCCTTAGAGTAAGGAACTATGACCGTATTGATTCGATGACTCATCGCCATTCCCAACTCGGAATGCAGAAGAACTAGCACAAATAACATTTGGAGAGACAGCCCTTCTGCTAGGATGGCAAACCGTTTGAGTGTTAAATACGGGTCATTGCGAAGTAGCCGCGGGTATCTCAGATCCACTTGGAGGCAAGGAACAATGAGGAAAGCATCGGTAGCTCAGGTAGCGTAGATGGTCGTTTGTTTGTTGGCTGAGCTAGTCGTGCCCACACTAATGACCCATCGCCACACTCTACTCGCTCCCTAACAGCGCTCTGATGGTGAAACCTCCGCTGGTGTAATGAAACGTTTGCAACCAAATTGTCCAGCTCAGCAAACAAGCCAACGAGTAGGAATAATTCCGGAAAAGTTTGGCTCGCCAAAATAAAAAGGAAAATGACGAGATCTAAATAAGAAAACCTGAAAATGGCATCGACGTGTCTCTACTGAACATAAATGCGAATTCAACGCAGTCTGGATATCAGTCAGCAACAACCAAGCCTCCGCGATTGGCCAGTAACTTTATTTCCTTATGCATGACTATTTGTAGCAAGTCTTAGGTGTTATTTTGTGTTTAGACGTGTATTAACGAAACCCATTAAGTAAAACTCCGTGCCTAAGGGTACTATTTTGGGTTCTCTCGACAAGTGTAACCTCCTTTTGTCCACCGTGCACCTCAGTAACGTGTTTGAACTATGAAGAGATAATGATAAACGTGTACTTCACTGCCTCAAAAACAGAAAACAGGGTTCACACCTGCACACCTGGAAAAGTGCGTATCAACTGTGGTAGACAAGTTGCTGTGGGCCACAGCAAGAAAAAAAGCAAGGGGACCGATAACCGAGAAGACAACAAAGTGAGATGAAAGAGAGCAACCAGTAGATCACGGTCGAAGGAGTCTGTATCACGGGGGCTGGGTCAGAGGACCCAAAAAACAGAGGGAGGAGGAGTTAGGCGTCCGATATTTGACCTTCCTTTTTGCTGATTGCATCCGGATTGCCAAGCTGTCCAAGGTCGGAGAACAAACGCATCCATGAGTCCAGACTGGAGGACTGCTGAAAGAAGAGGGAAGCGTTAAAGGTACATTGAACGACTGGCAGTGGATGGTCCACCCGTGCGGTCGAACAGGCACCTACTACCCGCCATCATGGACGGCCAGATTAGTTACTCATTTGTATTTCTCTCATTCCTAAATGAGAGACTCGATCGTGGGTGACACTGAGCGTTTGATGTTACGGCTTACCAACTGGGCACAATTTTCTGTGAAGGTAAGACCAATACCAATCTATAAGCTTTCCCTGAATAACTCCGTCTATTCCCTGAGGACAGTAAATCGGGTAAGATAAAAACTAACTTCAGTAAATCAGTTTGTTTTTGCTGGTAGGTTCATCCAGACAACTCACCCGCAGGACATTACCTTCAAAACCAAGTCGCTTGGTGACTGATTTGAATAATTCATACTACTCATGAGTACAACAAATTTGTGGTTGGTCCATTCAGCCGTCATTCGATTCGTCGGTCTATTGAGCCCACCCAGAACGAGATTTCACGCAACGAAAAGTTGCGGTACGAGAGACCTCCCTCGCAACGCATTTCAGTCTAAAAAATCTTAACGGACAGGTACAGTCGGCAAAAATCTTTCACCGTCTGAGGATAAGGTCGCGGCCATGAAGTACCGATGTGTTTGTCAAGGAAGGGGCAAAAGATGGCGATGACGGTCGTTGGGATATTGATGACAGTGCACCGTAGCCATGCAGCACAGAAGACCCATAACCATAGTCTTGTAAATTTTCCCATTGAAGTTTTCATATGGCTGGCAACTCCGATTTGTTTGGTGTGGGCAAAGCATGTTTAACCGTGATGTGCAGCTGGTTTGATCCTTCTCAAGAACCTCTGGAGGTTCATCATCGACAGCATGACATCAGTGTTCAACACTGATGCTTCGCTGTCGTTGAAGGTCCGAGGTCCTCGACCCCAAAAATGAGCCCTGAGCTCGAATTCGATAGTCAGACTAGAAATCCCCCCGGTAATCGTCCAGTAGCCAGCACAGATTTCCACTTTTGATAAGATGATTGCATCGATTTCCAACTCAGATCAAGACTTTCGAGAACGGAGTATGTTGTTTATCTCATATTACTGGTCGCATCTGGGAGTAACCTGGAGGAAGAGTTACCGCATATTCAATGCGGATTATTCGCCCTGGTGTGCAACAATGAACCGATTCTTTATGTTTGATTTTACCTGAAGAGTAAATTCATGAAGTTATTGATTTTCATGCTTTCCTGGATACGAATCAAGAGAATAAAGTTGAAACACAGTGTGACATCCGCAAACACGGGTGGAAAAACGCAGACCGAATTCCGTGTATAGATGTATGGTGAAAACAATTCTTGTCGAATGGAATATAGAAAACTCTGTGACTGATATGAACCAGGGTAAAACAGCGGTATCATTTCAACTCCCTTGCTTGGTATATCCGTCGAAAATATAAGTAGGCGAAACTATTTACATGGACTAAGCGCATTTTCCGACCAATAAAAGGGCCGCCACCTTGCGAAATGCAAATCCGTCTCTGTAAAGTTAGACGGAGGATTGTGCCAAATGACTCACCTGCTTTGAACGTTCGGACTGCATGACGGGGTGTTCAGAAGAGGTGGCCGAACAGCCCGCCTCGTGTTGCGGCATACTGGAGGAGGCAGTTGAACCGAACACTGGAACTACACCATCCTCACGGTTGTCTAATAAATGTGAGGGCAGTGTCGACGACGCACTCCTTTGAAACTCGCTCCAAGGATCATCCTAAAAACACGAAGATGTCGTCGTAAGCAGCTCTACCGGCTAAATCTTCATTACAATTTGCAACGTACAGAGCAGAAAAGAGCGAATCAACTAGCTGTAAGGTTGTTTCCTCAAAGGAACAACAACCTACCGGATGTGTTTGAATTTGCTATGGGTAGTTGATCAGTAGTGTGATCGACTGCATTCGCTCAGGGTAGGGGTCTAATAATCCCTAGACCACGCAGTTCAGCCAGCGTGGTGAACTCGAATGGTCAATTATCGGAGAAAGGTGGCAGAGAGGTTTCGAAATTTCAAGTAGCGGTTTCGGCCTACCAGTGAGAGTAGTGAATGCTGAAGACAAGGGAGACACTGCACAGCTGTCATCCATGTTGAAAGCCACCAGAAGAAGGTATTGCACAAAAAGCCAGAGAAGTTCGACTTACAGTTGACGAAGACAGTAGACTCGAGTTATTATCATTTGTAGGAAACTATTCAGAGACAAACAGATTTGATCCGAGGTTTATTTATTTGGGACGAAAACAGAAGGAGAGAACTTCTCACACTACTGTTTGGCCGCCCGTAGCCAAAAGTTTAACTGTTTAACCACTGGCCGGAACGTCGTCGGTTCGAAACTCGGAGGGTTTTGAAGACGATGAACACTGATGATGATTCCAATAATAACGAAACGGCTGTACAGTGCGTCTCAGCATAGATTGCCTCACTGAAAGCATGAAATCCCAATTTAAAAAAAACGACAGAAGTACCGGTGGATGGTGAGGATTCCTTCCTAACAGTAACATTTCCCCTTAGGACTGTCGAGGAAGTGCAACCAGTAGGAACACTCTCAGACGTCTTCTGTAATTATGAGGTGGAAATCCAGCTATCTGCGCAAGTTTTCAGCAGTTTTTACTCAAATTTTTCACTTCAACCATTGGCGTTGCGCATATGTATTGAGATATAATAGCAAAATAGGGTTTCGTTCACCTCAAGATTAATGGATATGCAACACAGAAATTTTCAAATGAAAAGCTAAAGGACGACTGCATGAGGAATGTGAGATTTGTTGTGACGAAACAACCCTCGGCGATTCCGCAGATATTGGGAAAAGCATGTCATTCGATCTTACCTACAGAGCCTTCAACACCAGATGCAACTATGTGATGTGCACCAGACTGTCGATCAAGTTAGGAAATTTTTTTGGAAAACCGTTCAGCTCTAAAACCCTTTCGGTGCCTAGCTACCATGCCGAAGGAAGCACGACGGCTGAGGTACCCTCAGGTTGCTCAAGCCTAGACAGGAGAAGTCGGGATGCAGAGGTTGTGTTCGAACCAAGGACCGTCCGCTTAGTAAATTCGCGCCTTAACCAATGAACTATCTCGAGCTCTCAAGCCAAGTTAGGTCGAGAAGAGCCCTATAACGTGGCGGTTAGTGCTTTAGCAGTAACTACGGTCGTTTTTGTATGAGAAACCGTTTGTTAAACTAAGCCAATGTCATGGGAGATTGAGTGCGACTTTCCTAATTGGGGGATATATCGGGAATAAGGACGTGTTTGAGGCATGTTCACGGCGCGTGGGATGGGGGTTTTCCTCTAAGGGTTTAATCGAAAAAAACTCTATACCGCATGTTCTCCTCCTTGAAGATTAAGTAAGTATTGTATTACAATTGAGCTCGAGATGTGTTGTGACCTGCTGAACGGTCGTGCAACTCTGTGTCGGTCCTTGGATTCCTGCTCCGCCCACTATGGCATATCAAAAGGTACGGTAGCTTCAGACAGTCCTTTGTGGAGACGAAGGAGAATTATTACAACTGTATTTATAGGGTAATCACAGAATGTTCCACAAGATAGTGGTAGAATCACCGTGAGGGGGTGAGGGGCGTGGAGCTAAAGATGCTCGATCAAGATTGGCTGACATTCTGACCAATCAGGGCGTGTCTTCGCTTGATCCGTAGCCTGCACATGACACATCCGTCCAAATGATGTGATGTTCGTTTCAGAGAGGTTTGGTAAACAATCGGTGGATGTGATGTTCGGTTATTAGGGACGGCTGGCCTCTGGACAAGATGTCTCAGTGGTTAAAGCGCGAACTTACTGACAGGAAGGCCCGTGGTTCGAACCTGACCTTTGCATCTGGATTGCTCCTGTCTAGGATATGGCAAACTGGCAGTATCTCATCCCTTGTGCATGGCAGCTAGGGACCGAAGGGTGCTACAACTGGACCAGTTTTTATACCACAAATCAAACCATATCCATGCAACCAGCCCTACGACCGTCTGAATCCAATCAACTAATTACAGAGGTAGTGTACACGGTGAAGCTCGTCAAACGAATTGTGTCAAACCTCCGCGTGTATTAAACGGGAAAACTCAGTAAGCCACTAATACGCGAGTTGGTTTCGGCTTTCGATAACACGAATTTATTACACAGAGCTCACAAATCAGTCACAGTGCGTTTTGCGTACCAACGAAAAACGGGAAATTCATCCACAACAGGCGACCAAGTTACACACCTCTGAAAATCCGGACTGAGTAGGCTGAGCTGGTTCCTGGTTGAATGCAAAAACGGATTTCCGTTCCGCTTTAAATTCACTAGCACCAACAGTCTGTGGACCTATAAAAAAGGGAACGGAGAGACAATTGAAAAAAAACAAGGCAAGCGACGGACAACCGGTTGAGCAAAAGAAAACGCGCCACAAATACCTGCAGGCTGGACCTCATTTTTCGTCGAACTAATTCCGAATTCCGAAGAAAAACCTGGCAGTACGTTGTCTTCAGTGGAGAAGAGATCTGTGAGAAAATCCCGATGTTCCTCAGGTACACCGCCGACAGAACGACTGATGAGTTCTGCAGATGAAAATGAGAATAAACTAGCAGGTTTGATGAAGATGGGCATAGATTAAAGTTGATAACAACACATGCATTCCGATGCGCTCATACTTTCGACTACATGCTCACATAAGCTAGACAACTGATCAAATGCTACACTGCTAACAAGACCTTAAAGACCACTGGGGCATGCACCGATTGGGTCAAATGGATTCAAAATCATCCATGACAAAGCAAAATGTTCCATCCAAATCCAGCAAGCTCAATATGTGTGTGTAGTGGATAGAAAAAGCTCTCAAGTAACCCATTTCACTAATTTGGAGAGTTTGCACATTTCGGATGTCAGAGGATATACCTTATTGGTAGTTGATCAGGTGGCTGTTGATCTGTTCGCCGAGCTTGGCGGTTGGCTTGCATCTCAAAGAAATCCTCAAACATGGAGAACTATGCACTCACACAAATCCGATCACCAACGGTGCTAGAGCCGATTCAGCAGAATGGCAGATGAGTATGAGTGAGTAAGTACTTTATGGTTCATAACGTCAGTCGTGTATAAAGAACAATGAGTAAGCACCAGTCGATGAAGAAATATCCATAGATTACGTGCTTTGTGGAGTGTACGAAAAATAACTGTTAGTTTGCTCTAAGGCGGATGACTTGTACCACAACTGAATTCGGCTACCCAACAAAATAGAAAACAAGAGTACAAAAGAAACCGAATGTGAAATTTGTATGACAACATCAACCAATGGGCTGTAAGTCTGCAAATTTCTTAACAACGATCGGTAAGGTAAGGTAGCACAGATCTGATCTGCTTTCTAGAAAACGTCAGCTTCATCTTGGGTGACGAAATCCGAGAACTGAAAATGTCCAAGTCACTCACAAAATATAAGCAACCTGCACAAGAATAGAAAATTCTCCTAAGGACCCATCGCTTGAGGGGCCGATCCACAGCAGGTCACGTGGTGTGAACAACTGCCACCTGCTACCCATAGCTAGAGAGCGCGACTCTTAGCCGAAAGGTAGTGGATTCAAATCCTCCCGAAGATATGTGATGTCCCATGGTGATGGTTTCCCAAAAGGATGGAAAATCTGTAAAATATTTCTTGGAATTTCGGTACGGAGTTATTCAGCTCTGGGATAGAAACCGAAAATTCACGAACAGACAGTATACGAAGGGGACAACAGATCAAGCGTGCACACGAACATTCCCAACGAATACGGAGAACAATCAAGACGAACAACAAGCATGATGTCGAACGCGCGATGCTCTACCATGCTAACCTTCCATGGTCTTTGCAATACCGAAACAAGGAGCTAAAAGGAATGAGGAACAAACAAGTCAAACAAATGTGACTAGCAAAATTATCAGATTGACGGTGCCTAACAGATAAAATTCTACCGAAGATGTTGATGTCATGCTTAGAGCGAAGATGGACACGAACTATGCGATCCACTTAGACCGGGGGCTTCAATCAGAGTGTGGTGTGCACAGCCGGAGTTGAGTCCGTCGGAGACTGAGGTGAAGTTCAGCCCTACAAACAGACGACCGAGTGAGCAATCCCAACCCCCATTCACAGCTGTTCACTAAATCAAATCACTGAGGGTTGCTAAACGGAAGTTTTCCGTGGATCGCTTGTGGCACAACGCTTACCTCGAGAACAGTGAGTAAGAGATTCGGTCGTGTCAGATCCAAACAACCCAATGTCTTCGAGCTTCGTATCATCAAAGTTATCAGCTTGAAAAATTTCATCCAAGCGTCTGTCCAACTCCTCTTCTGTTGGTCCCTCATTCTGCGTGAGCTGCACGTCCTGGTTCCTAGAACTGGGACGAAAATAACAAGCTGATACGCGCTGACTATTCCATGTATGGCGAGGGATATGCGGTTAGCACAGATGATAAGTGTAGGAGTAGCAAACAGTCTGAAAAAACGAACAAACACAGACTATACAAAGTATGAATTAAAACCAGCGCCCGAAAGCGGCTTAAAAGAGCACGTGCACCAGGCAGATATGGTGTGGGAGCTAGATGTGTTGAAGGTCAAATGATCGTATTCACAACTCTCCCCAGAAATCAGATGAGCACGAGTTACAATTACAACCAGGTGTGAGATCGGAAGGAGTGCGCCGTCACCACTGCAAACAGGAGAGCAACATCAGGAATTTTCAAACAGATACAGTCGCGGATTAGTGTCAGATGGGTAGGCTATGGGTGCATCAGGAAGATTACCGGGACTGCGGACCAACACCATCGCGTGGTGGGGACAAGTTCAACAGGTCATATGTGGTCAACGATCTATAGCCGCCGCTATGGTGATCATCCATTAGACCAGGCGGTGTGTGGGGATATCCGACTCCGCTCCCGCTGCTATGATCAGATATCCGCTCATCAGAACTGACGAGGCAAATAAAGCACGAAGAAAAGGGTAGCAGTGAAGGTCAGATGATAAAAGCATTAGATTAGGTTAACTTCAGAACAAGCTAGGATCGGAAATTTACTGCTCCACTTTGCGGCGATTAGTGGTGACTGCATAGCAACGGCTGTCGAGACACATTTTTCACGTATCTGTTGATTACAAGCGATGCTTTTACCCCTCCTCGTCCCATCTAGTTGAGTACACAAAAATCCACTCTGCACGGAGGCCAGTAACATCGCGTCAGTACCAAAAGGAAATGAGTGTTCTATCTCATTCGTTGAAGAAGACAATGAACAGAGTGGAGCACGGCGAACACCAGCCAATCAAACAATGGTCTAGATGCCTGACTGTGAAGGGAGTTCTGAAAGAACTCGCGCATCCCCATATGAATTAAATACCGTCGTCGATCAGCCTTAAAATACCCTTTCGGTGCCTAGCTGCCATGCTACCCGAAAGAAGCACGAGGGCTGACATACCGCCAGGTTGCCAAAGCGTAGACATGAGAAGTCGAGACGCCCGGGTTAGGTTCGAACCACGTACCTTCCAGTTTGTAAGTTTGCACCACTGAGCTGGTTAAACTATACTCACTCGACCTGAATAACAGTAAACCACCAAGAATCTGTGCAAGATGCTACGAAAACTCCGATGCAGCAAAGACCAGAACATACATAAAGGCATACGTCATTGGACGAAAAGACGCGCATGATTCCTATCTGAATTCCGAAAGTAGCCTTGCATTCCCTCCTACCAAAGAACCATAATATACTGGCTGACCGAGCCAGCGCCATTAAAAAACAGGCAGCAAGTGTATAACGGTGTGCTGAACCTACAATCATTCGCATGCGGCTTTGTAAATTGTACTTATCTGATATCTCATACAAAGGTGTCTATAACACCAGCCATAGCAACGACCTCAAACTCAGTTCAACTGTCATCTATTTAGGTCGGTTCTGGCATTCGGATAATGGCTGGGTTTGGAGGAGCGGTCGATCAATGCAGTGGCCTAGTATCACCTTGTTCCGTTGACCAGCTCGTGGAAAAATTATCCGCGATGGAGACGCTTTCATTCTTTGAAAAGTTAACCTAACAACGTATCGCATATACAAAGGCTTCTATTTGACCCGAAAGATGTGGTCACAAATAGACCACAGAAAGGAACAGGAGTCCTCCATTTTAACAGTCCACTCATGAGTAGTAACCCTGAACCAGGAAATACACACGAGGACAGGCACCTCGCCGAAAGATTACTAATATAAAAACTCGGATCACCGGGGCTGTGACATACATCACAAGCAAACTGAGTAAAAAAAAACAGAGCAAGGCAGTTGTTAGTGAAGTGAACGAGATTTGACAACCTAAACAGCTTCGGGCCTTCAGAAGCCTCGGAAAAGGTGCAATTAGCCAATGGAGTATCCCATCGAACGGTTGAGGATGTCAGTCCCCACAAAGTAAAAAAGCATAGTCCCTTGAAATTCATCGGTCTCAAAGGTAGGGGCAACATCAACAACACAATGCACCGCAACAATTCACAACACAGGACAGAAACTCACAGTAGCAAAAGGTGTCTTGGCGGCACCTACCTTTGAATACTGTCCTCGGCAGTACTATCCACGTCATCCACACCAGCTAACCTTTTGCTTTCTGGTCTGAGCTCCCTGAGCACCGAGAACTCGTAGTACTGATAGCCTTTGAAGCGCTCCGCCACTGCAACCATTGTACTACAAGCCCCAAGATGGACAGAACGGCAGAGAGGAGTTTTACGGATAAAACAAATGACAAGGGCAGACAACAGTGCTGTAACGAGAACAACGCGTATTAGAAAAAAACCTAAAGAACCGAACGTGGCGTTCGTGTTGGCTAGCTTGGGAATGTAGATCGCGTTATTCGAGAAATCCAAAATTATCAAGTGTAAGGATCTGCTAAATTTGGTGGCCTTCAAATAAAGCCAATCAGTGATATTTGAGGTGGCAAAATTTCGAACGAAATTTCACTAAACACTGAAATGATTCTAACATCGTTCGGAAGTGACCTGCTCTAAATAACCGAACACCACGTCGATTGGACGAGTGTCGCGAGCCGGTTACGGAGCGAACGGAGGCGTACCCTGATTGGCCAGATTGTCAGCCAATCAGTATCGAGTGCTTCTCGCCCCCACAGACTCCAGTGTGGCATTGTGGGAAATCCCTTACCCTGTAAATACAATTGTAATGATTCCCCATTGTCTACATAAAGGGCCGTCTCAAGCTACCGAGCCTTTTGTTATACCATAATGAGTGGAACAGGGAGCCAAGCACCTGCATAGGAAATATCGTCTGCAGTTCATAACTGACGACCATGGCTTTTTGCGGGAACCACAAAATTGCTAAACTGGCTGACTGTGTGAGTCAGGATATGGTTTTCGAAGATTCACTTCAAAGCCTTCAGAGTACTCTGAAAAGTGAAGCGAAAATGGTCAACTCAATAGAGTAGGTAATGACGTGCAAGAAATTCTGCAGGTCGAACAAACCAGACTAACCACACCAATTTATTGCAAGTTCCTAAGTGCGATTTAAAAGTGTGGGGCGGCGCAAACATGTACAAATCACGGCAACATATTCAATACCTCCTTCTATCACAAACCTATTGGAGAACAGCTACATGGTGCCGCACCCACAACTAGCGAACACTAGCTAGCCAGTACGAGGATATACTGGTGGAGTAACTGACCACCAGGGTATGGGGGTTAGTTGGGGAGTGGAGCGTTAAGAAGACACTGGATTGAGTCTCCCCTCGTGCTGTCCCTCAGCCGAACATGTACTGTCATAGCTGCTCCGTAGGGGCGAGATAGAACAGTGGTTGGAGAGAGAATTTACTGACCGGAAGGTCTGTGGCTCGAACCCTATTCTGCATCTCGACTTCCCCTGTTTAGGCTTGGGCAACCTGGCAGTATCCCAGCCCTCGTGCTTCTTTCGAGTGGCATGGCAGCTACGCACCGAAAGGGTGTTACAGCTGAACGATCTCTCCGTAGTTCAACTGGGCGGATGGCCGAGAAACAGAAGCGCTTTTCTTTGATTGAATACACTAACAGAACACCATCCCAATTCACAGATGAGCAGTTCAGTCCAAAAATATCCGACTCGGTGTTCGATTGGGAAAAACATGGATGGAAACTTTGAAGCTACACCTAAGTGTGATGTTAAAAAAAGCGGACGACATCGGCAATGGATAGCGGACGAATGACCTTCAACCTTGTAAAGAATATAAAGTGATACCCGTTCGGGGGGGGGGTGTTGTTTACTGGAGGTTGCAGCCTTTGGCGCCAGACGCATGCGGCAGCAGCTACGCTGAGTTGATTGGTAAGGACCTTCATGTTTCGTCGCAAAGAGCGACATTTGCGAAAAGAATTGCACAAATACCTTACGCTCGAACCATGTGCGACTGTGAAAAGCACCTTCAACCTACCTAAACAAAGCAACTACCGATGCTTGCCAAAGTGGGCAAGTAGCGTAAAACTCTTCAAAGGTGAGCCATGCCTTCGTTATACTAAGAGTTCACCAATGTTTCTCGGCCATCCGCCCAGTTGAACTACGGAGAGATCGTTCAACTGTAACACCCTTTCGGTGCGTAGCTGCCATGCCACTCGAAAGAAGCACAAGGGCTGGGATACTGCCAGGTTGCCCAAGCCTAGACAGGGGGAGTCGAGAGACAGAGGTCGGGTTCGAACCACGGACCTTCTAGTCGGTAAATTCGCGCTCTAACCACTGAGCCACCTCGCCCCCAGGCCTTGCTACTATCAGTCACGGTGCGTTGAGCCATGGGAATCACAGTCAGGATTGGCATCAATGAAGGTTGGGAGATGGCAAAGCTGTTTGCCAGAGCAAGGACGCGAATACGGTGATGAAAAATAAATCGAAGCATGATGTGGTTAGGCACAACAGAAACCTCGTGAGGAACCACAGGGAGTGTTGGCTTCAACTTGAATTGATTATTCAACTTGTTTCTGATGTCCTTATTCCAGGATGCACCAGGCCGTCTTATGTTTCAGCTGGTACGATATTCGAGATATCGCTTAATAACATCATAACCGAGAGATTCAGCTGGGTTCCAAGTGAGTCTACCGTCACAACTAAATTGGTATGCGGATGAGTGCATAAGTCGAAATTCATGCAATTTGGGTTCAAGTAAAACATAAGGTTGACGGAAACTTGGGAACTGCGCCTAACTGATGAATTGGAAAGGCGAAACCGATTGTGGCGTGCTGAAGAGTTTTCAGCAACCTTATGAGTAGTATATTACGTCTATATGAAGTGATTATCTTTGTAGTCTGGAGTACATTCATTATTTAGAAAAACCGACAAAAATGCAACATGACCAATTAATGAAACCAAAGTAGTTTTTAAGGCGCAATGCAGGCCTGAATCGATTAGCCAGTATCGACCGAAATATACCCACACTCGGCTGAGCGAAACAATCCTTGCCGAGATCTAGAAGTCAGATCCTGACATATGTAATTCCAATCTAATCAACATATAAATGTTCGCATAATCAAAGGGTCTCAAATCAGATGTTACGAGAGTTGAACATGTTATGAAAAGCGGGGTAAAGGATCGGATTATCTGGGGTCAGGTGAATCAGGGTCACTAGAGTTCATCGCTTGGCCTTGTGACGTCCGTTGGTCAATGAAAGCGGGATAGCACTGGTTACCCAATGGCAAGCAGGGAATTTGGATCAGACGTTTTCAATTTGAAGAAACCGTTTATATGCATGGTGGTGGAAGAGCACGTTTCAACTCTGTAGCCTTTCTCGGCTAGATGCTTGGTGATCGATGGCTTGATTTCCGACTCGTCAGTCAGTCAGTTGCGTAGAAAGTCGATTGGACTCTAGCCTACTACTAAACTGTAACTGGGCTGCCAGATGTCATGAAGCTTGCTAAAACTGATGCTGATCAGCCACAGTGACGTAGCCCTCGTATGTAACTTAACGTTCAGCTGCCCTGCATTAGGATACAAGGCCACTAGGATGAACACCAGTGTATAAAATCCCTAAGTAAACAGACTTGTTTGGTATTTATTGCTCGTTTGCATCTGGTTTCAATGAAATGGTCGGGATAGTTTGCGAAAGATCCTGATTCGCAGATCAAATCTGTGCTAACCGGAGATCCAACTGAATGCTAGCTAAATCTTTTGCCTGTGAAAGTCCTCAGGGGAGAAACTCAACCTCCACAGGGAGATTGTCTGGGATGAAAATTAGTCCTGCTCAGTGGAACAAAATCTGGACCACTAGGGCTTTGTGCTGCACCGGACAAAAGCCTATAAAATTTAGGTACTCTCCAGTCTGGGTTGGTTTTCTGCCGATGACAGACATGTTAATTCCATGCAAACGAAGCAACTGGCCTTGAATTTTGTTTCATTTTACTCCGTTTTATCGACGAGATGAATCCGACCCACAACAGTGTTCTTATCAGCGCCTTGTTCTAACTGATATGGGGGTGGCAATGCTTTGAAGAAATCATCCGCCGGATTGCTACTTTTCTCCAGGGTGGATCCCCAATAGATTTATTTTGGTACGCTGGATCATCCATGTATTTTCGCAAAAAAATATAGTTCAGCTGTGGTGCCCTTTCGGTACCTGGCTGCCACGCCACTTGAAGAAAGCATGAGGGCCGAGATACTTCCAGACCGCCCAAGCCAAGACAGGAGCAGTCGAGAGGAAGAGGTCGGGTTCAAGCCTCGAAACTTCCTGTCTGTAAGTGAGCGCCTCAACTACTAATTCATTCCGAGCGAGGGAAACCATAACGTAACCTAATTGTGCAAAGCTCCGAAATGGCTCTATGGGAACCCGAACGAAAAATTGACGCAGGAGTCTCCTTAAATCTCTTATAATTCCCCTGATTGTATTTAGCCCGACAATAAACCCCAGTAATGTTTGATGGAAACCAAGCAACCATCGATCGTTTTCCAGGTTACCCGGTTGTTCAGTCAGTCAGCTAGGCCTTGTGGCCCATTTGCCTGCGTAGCATCTCCGGTCGCCGAAGGTTTATCTGTGTGTGTATACATCCACAACCTTTGGGTTGGTGACCCTTATCTTAGGTCAGGTGGCAAAACCGGAGTAAGTGAGCGCACACTTAATGTGCACATGACTACCGACCTCCTCATCTGAGGTACGTTCAATACAATAACTGGACCTGTAACACAGGTAGATAAATTTCGCTGTCCTTTCTTTCAAAGCTGGCTAAAAAACTGGCTAGCAAAGGAAAATGGCCGACGGATTAGTGCGACATGGATCGATGCGCTGTATGAGCATGATTCTTGTTTCAGGAGGCAGCTGAACACGTTCTCCATTACCATGATCCAACATTTAACGACAGGTAACCACACGTATCCTGACCTCTAACCTGGACTGTCAATCGGACCTGTATACTCCGACCAACCTGGTACGACAGACGGGCATTTCCAAGTATAGCTCGATGGGGCATGGAGGCGCACAAACTGTAAACGAACCCACCAAACTGACAATAGTGGTTCTACACAAGTTTTCTCGTCAGGTTATTAGTATCACAGAAAGCGACTGGCCCATTTGATCAAGATTTTCCCTTCAGTATTGTCCATCCTCGAGTGCCTTAGTGTTCATACACGAACTCCATTTTTATTCCCCTCCCCCTCTGTGCTAATCCAAATGTTACCAGCGAATTACGTGCTACCACTGATCAAACTTCTGCTCCCTTGCCCGTAATCCAGAACAACAGAAAACTACCATAGTGAACTTTTGAAGCTCTTTAATGAGATCACTCCTACAATCCAGCCAACAAATGGGACTCGGATAGAAACTTCAAACATTATCTGTTGTATCCAACAGACTAGAATTCAAGACACAGTGCTTCACAAATGTCCTCCAACTGTTATAGCTACACATACTTACAGCTGTCTGTCTTGGAGACCTAAAACAGATGGGTCTTGGAATCGCGGAGTCTGGTTTGGCTAACTTAATCCACGTAAATTCTAGACTGCATGCCGCCAAACTCAAATTTACCTACACAGGTTGCAACAGACATTCGGATAAAAGACGTTTGTTTGTCGTCTCCGCTACGACATAACCGATTTCAGCTCCGAAACCGCAGAGGGTGAATCCAACTTCCAACTGAATGAGCTTATTCACAAAGTCGATGAGTCTACAAGGTCAGCATTCTGTAGGTGTTCAACCCGGTGGATATTGTTTGACACAACTGTGTGGACAATCGACTATTTCTCTTTAGCACCAACGTTTGATACAGTTTGCACCGAAGCGCAGCTAGGCCGTGGACACAAATAGGTCACACTGCAGCGAATTCCCGATGAAGACCTGCGGAAGACCGCAGGTGATATTGTCAACTCTGATTACGCCTTCGACTGAGGGCGAAATGGCTCAGTGGTTAGAGCGCGAATTTACTGACCGGAAGGTTCGTGGTTCGAACCCGACATCTGCGTCGCGACTTCACCTGTCTAGGCTTGGGCAACCTGGCAGTATCCCAGCCCTCGTGCTTCTTTCAGATGGCATGGCAGATAGGCACCGAAAGGATGTTACAGCTGAACGACTATGCCTTCGACTGCACAAGAAGTGCTATTCCATCACGGGGATGCTCCAAACAATTCATTAGGCTTTCATATCCAACTTTCCTAATGACAGCAAGAACCCGATATGTCTTAATAACCGCAAATAAATGCTCACGCGTGTGGCTTTCTTGCCCGATATTACAGAATACTCCCTGGATATCTGCTCGGCTTTCCAACGGTCTATTCCTGGTGGCCATGAATGCAACCTTGCGCGTAAGCTGTTCAAGCTACAACTGAGAGCTTCCTTAAGAAAGGATCCTAAAGCGTGGTGGTCACATATTGCTGCCAAGAAGCTGAATTCAATGCTGGAAAGTAACAAAAAAAAGCTAACTCAAACCATCAAGGCAACTGGAATAAAAAAACGACCGAACAAGAGGTCAACCAATCAATCAAGCAGGCGAAAGAGTGGTAATCAGTTTACGTAGACGCGTTGGACATTGGGGTGCTTAGCTCGACCGACAACCGAACTGACCCGATGTGTCCTCAGCCACATCCCAACCAACGTGTACAGAGTTAATCGTCAATCTAAATCCACCAACCACATCCGAATTCTCCAAATCCCAACCAGAACAAGGAACCATGTCCGGATGAACTTTTTCCAGCGGTGTTTGCAGACAGATGAAGCAACATGACGAAATTGCGGGTGTTGCCACCATTGATTGTGAATCTAAACCGGACTCAACACTACTCAGTGTGTTTCAAACAGGAGGACTGCAGCTGATACAAATTCGACCTCAACGGTGAACAAGCAATGGCGTTACACTCGTTTCTCTCAAGATCGAAAGTAGATGATGAGGTAATTCTGAAGTTTCAACATGGATTTCAACCTGCAAACGAATTCAACCTATACTGAAGGGTCCAGAATCACCGCAAAGCTGTTTTGTCCTTGTCTGAAATCATCAACAGTACCTATCTCACGAACCCCTAGAAGGATTGGAACCCGCGACCTTCTTGCTAAGGTATGAACCCCATAACCATTCAGCCAACATTTAGGAAGAGACCATCACTCAAGGAGTCAGTCAAAATTAGGTCGCGTGGCGCGGACTGATATACCTTGTCTGAATGATGGTGGTTGCCTTGAAGGAACGGATTCGCCGTCCCTAGTCTCTTTCAACAGCGCCATCAAAGTTGCAAATAGGCTGCCAGAGCCGTCAAAGGGCTCCGGGAAAACAACGACGAAGCATGATACTGCATAATCGCACCGTTCCCACAAAAGAGTGGCACAGCTAAGTGGTCATTGAGTGGTACAATCACATTTGGAAAACAGTGGCCTTCCCGTCGCTTCAGAACCAAGACAGATCGTACACATGCATGTATTCGGCGCAAACGAGCACAACGATCGATAGCCAGTGACAATAAATAATGACCAAGCTAAGCCAACAGTGAGAACTAACGAAATAAAAAGTCAGTCGGATTTGGCAAGAGCATTGAACGTCTGGATCAAATGCACGGTGAGCAGAGTCACGAGGACACCATACTCTCAAGAGACGCCACAATGGAAAAGAGTGAAAGGTCTTAGCTTGATAGTGATTTTGCTTGTGGGTTTGTTGTGGAATCATCCTTTGCAGGTCACTCTGGCTTAGAGACAATGGTCGTAAAAGCAGCAAAGCAAATGAAAGCTGAAGTAATGTGATTTCAAAATGATATACTGTTGCAGTTGTGCGTTGCCACGTTAACGTAATGACACTGACCGCTTTCAGCTTGACCCTCAAGCTCACAGACCAACACAGAACATTCTTGTTGGGAATCATCATCAGAGCGCACTTCACGAAACTCAGAGTGTTTCGAAACCGCGACCTTCCGGTCAGTGCTTGAACGCTTCACGTTTCGAACACGAGCAGCTGAACAGCAGTAAAACTAGTTACATCATTCATACTACAACCCGTCTATAAGTGGTTCCGAGGAAGGTTAACTTCACTGGATGTGTGGAATTTCCTTCTGAGAACTCGTCACTCGAGGAGCCAGTCAATACGCGTGGTCACGTGACGTGATTTCCGTGATTGAAGGATGAATGGCGCCATATCCCCTCTAAGTGAGAACTAACCAGACTGCCGCTGATCAGGCACTCGTGGCCAAACAGTTACGTGTTCAACCAATGGCCGGAAGGTCGCCAGTTCGAAACTCTCTGAGTTTCGTGAGATGCGCACTGCTGAAACGGATGTACACTGCTTCACGGCTTTTCAGGTTGGCTTCACTGACGGGACAAAATCTCTGTGGAACATTAACAAATCCCCCCTCATCACCATTATCAATCAACACAAATCAGTCAAAGTGTACAGTGACTCACCCCGATGTTTTCTCCAGAAACGTCAGCATACTGTTCTGATAGCCGACCAGCGCGTGACTGAGCATATTGCAGCGGCTAGCCGAGAGCAAGTCGATTTTCTGCATACTGTCAATCTTTAGCCGATCGAAAGTGGATTTGGTCTTACGAACCTTGGGTACGAGGGATATCATGAGGAAATTTAGTTTGAACCATTAAGCAAACTGAGAAAACATCGTCATACTCAGTCAAAATTTCAATGAAAGCTAGACCGTGTATTTCCAGCCGACGCTCAGTATGTATAGCCAACGTAGTGTACTGTCAAATGATTGCATTGGGAGATGATTCCACAAACAATACTAGATTCAGGAGTGAGGACGACCAATAGAAATAGAATAGACAAGTGAGAGAACTCCTTTTGATCGCCTCATCATCATACTACTCAAGGCAAACCTATTTTTCCATTACCTTTCTCAGCTGGGAGTCAGCAAAGATGAAACGGATTAACCTTCGAGATACTTGGTTTCAGACTTGACTCGCCGAGCGAGACGGATGGAAGGAGGAAGAGAGATAGAAAACTGAAGACATAACATAAAGTGTGTTCTAAATGGGCGAAATGTTGATCAAGCCAACGTCGGCCGACAATGAGAATATATTGCCGGTTGAGTGATACAATAGTGCCTATCCGTTAAATGAAGCTCGAGAGGGCTCAGTGGTTAACGCGCGACATTACTAAGCGAAAGATCCGTGGTTCGAACCCGACCTCTGCATCTCGACTGCTCCTGTCCAGGCTTGAGCAACGTGGCAGTATCTCAGCCTTCGAGCTTCCTTCGGATGGCACGGTAGCTAGGCACCGAAAGGGCGTTAGAGCTGAACAATTATCCGCTAAGGCGTACGCACAATGTTCGATCACGCTTTTCGTTAGGGTAATGACCAATAAACATCGAGCTTCTAGCATTCACACAACACAATCGTCATACGCTGAATAACGGTGTGAAACAGTTTTTACTAGAACTCTTCTCCAAGTAACGCCTGCTCGCTGACTAGAAACGTGAATATTTTGAAACACTCACGGGTTTGTCAAGTAGATCGGCTGCGCATTCTAATGGAGTGCTATGTACCCAGTTGAGTTATCGAATATGCAAGGTAAGAGGATGTTGCGAAGCGTGTTGAAGTACATCGCTGTGGGACCAGGGCACTCGTGGTCGAATGACCGGGAGGTCGCGGGTTCGACTCTCATCATCATCATCATTGACAGAATAACATCAGTGTTCAGCACTGATGCTCCGTTGCCGTACAACCATGACTGGTTCGACGGTCCTCATGCCATGCTTCACAATGGCCCACATAGCTCTGACCTACTTTGCTAAGTCACGCAATGTAGAATAATTCGATGAAAAACGAACGGCTCCACAGACAATCCATCGGTAAAATCGCAGATTGGACAAATTACGAGTTGCGATCAACCACAAACTGAAAATCACTTGGAATGACTTGATTTGTTTCACATGAACAGAATTAACAAATAATAATAAAAATCGTTCAAATGTAACACCCTTTCGGTGCCTAGCTGCTATACCACCTGAAGGAAGCACGAGGGCTGGGATACTGCCAGGTTGCTCAAGCCTAGACAAGAGCAGTCAAGATGCCTTGGTTGGGTTCGAACCACGGACCTTCCGTCCGCAAGCTGGCGCCTTAACCACTGAGCTA
Organism: Opisthorchis felineus; assembly: GCA_004794785.1. Lineage (NCBI taxonomy): Eukaryota > Metazoa > Platyhelminthes > Trematoda > Opisthorchiida > Opisthorchiidae > Opisthorchis > Opisthorchis felineus. The sequence continues at coordinate 10,653 of SJOL01005832.1, read as the reverse complement.
TCTCGAGCTGTATCAATGAAGAGAACTATTGTAGAATATAAGCCATAAATAAGACCCAGGCGAAGAATAAGCAATCGACTATCTGGGAACGCACTTTGTGCGGCACATTCATTTGACAGGTCAGTCGGGATTCACTGGAGTCTCCTGTTAAAACCAAACTGGTTTGCAAATGAGTGCACTTCACGAAACGACTAACCTGCCAACAGAGCAGTATTCACTGACACTACCCTTCTTGTATTGTCATTCCATTAGGTCCCGATTGGACCTGCGTTTTATTGGTTGTGTGACCCATTGAGACAGTCCTGAAAGATTCGTTTTTCTATGTCTGAATGAACTTGACAGTGAAACTGAATTTTAGTACGAGTTATCAGATGGGTGAAAGCCTCAATTATACGCCCCACGCATATTATAATGCAAAGTGCTCGATTGCTGTAGCCCACTTGGGTAAACGAAACACCAGTAGGGTACCAGAACTTGTAAACTCTTCCAATTGTCACTCAAATCATAACATTTCCCCAAAGATTGCATTGGGAACGATACAGGCTCAGGGAAACTCGACTTCTACACTACAACAGGTAAACTACCAATCGGGAGATCGCCGATTCGAGACTCTCTGGAGTTCCGTGGAATGCGCACAGCTGATGATTCCCAATGAGGATGTAACAGTTGGACAGTGGTTCTCGGCATAGACTAGCTTCACTTAAAGAACAAAATCTCCATTAAAACTAGAGAAAGGATGGATAAGTGGAAGTGTGTGGATCACATGTTGGATGGGGGTCACTGAGAATGTCCGGCTACGCCGGTGCTGTCTGTTGGTACCTGCTTGCTGAACCGATATAGGTAAAAGTTGAAAGCCGGATGGTTCACCAAGCTTGGTAACATTGCTGCAAATGTTCCGTCACCACTCAGGGTGAACACACATACGCACCGGCCCCCTAAGGTCTCGGATGATCAGGGATGGGTGACTTTGGAAACCAGTAAAGTCGTTCTCTGTACCCCAGTGAGGTGCTCCCAAATGGTCTGCTACCTGATAGCCTCTACTGAGGAAGTCTTACTAGTTGCGTTCTGACGGCCGAGGTGTCATTGGCGAGCATGTGGAAGCAGATCCAGCGGTATGAAAGGATGAGACAAACTTTGATCCAACGGTCCACTCAAAAGCTCTCCTTATACTGTTGCCCTGACGTTCGGTTGTCCCAGCGGCTGGAGTGACCAGAAAGCAAGCATAAAAACTCAGTCTTAGGAAACTCGATCATGTCGGTTGTTGGAATGTAAGGACCTTTTTGAATGTTCGCAGGCAAACCACTGTCATGTGAGCTCTTCGCGATGATGCGATTGATAAACACGAAGTACGGGAATCTGGACACAGTTCCCGTCCAATTCAAGTTCTGGTCAATATGGTGTAGCCTTTGAACTTAATAACCAGGTCCAAAATGTTCTATCATTTTCGAACCGACCAATTCGAGGAATGCACTGCAAAGGTCCAAAAGCTCACCATTCGACGGCAATGTCACAGCCATACATGCACTAACACTCAGTTCCAAACAACACACCAAAGGTGAATTTAGTGGAGTTGTTGGGGAACACAGGTAGTTTGGGTGCGCTGCTGGTTGGTCTGTTCGCCGCAATCCAACTACCAAGCTCGGCGAACAGACTAACAACCAAAGACGAGTTTTATGGTGGGCCGAGCAGTGGGTGGCAAAATCCTGAGGAGTGACTAAAACGAACGCGCCGGACGGGGGCTCCACGCGTCACATTCTTGGAAAGTACGGCGTCGGCGCTTGCTGTGAAAATGGTAACAGGCTTGTTAAGTTCGCTGATTTTAATCGGTTGTGCGTCACCAACACACGCTTCCAACAACTAGGAAGCACCTGTCAACTTGTTACCAAAACGATAGCCACAGAGCCGACAAGACTGGCTACATTCTAGTGGAATCCAGCTGGAGGTCATGCGTAGGAGATTCCCGTTCATTTAGAGGAGCATAACAGAACCAGACTGCACTCTTGCACGAATAAAGCTTGGGTGTCGCCTGATAGCTCGTCCAGTTAGAAAATACAACACCATTATTCTCGACTAACTGGACAAGTAACAAACTCTATGTGACGCCGTCCGCGAAAAAAATTCGAAGCATGTCCTGTAGTGCTCGACGACGTCAACACGCAATGGTTACGTACAGCAGTTGCAATTCAGAATGCTGCTACGAGCAACCTAGGAACTACACCACGCCAGCAGAAGCGCTGGATCTCAAAGAACCACGCCAAGAAGGTAAGATTGTCCAACACGCCAAACTACTGCGTACTCGGTTGCCAAGCAACTAAATCTGTCAGGAACGACGGAAACTGTGACTGGACCACCATGCCGACCACTACGCAAACTGTATCAAACGTCGGTAACTATTGGAAGCTGGTTCGCATTTTGTGACAAGCTTCCGAAAAATAGTTGCCTACTCGGTCCACTCTACGCAGCACATTTGATGCAACCGTTCCGGACACTGGCGGGGAACATTCTTGATGGGGAGAACATTTTAAAAAATCTCTCGGTTTAAACGCAAACCCGGCATCTCTGTGTAGGCTTGGAAAACTTGGCAGTATCTCGGCCCTCATGCTTCCATCAGGTGGCACCGAAAGGGTTTCGCACCTGGACGATCATTATTTTTTTTAAATTTCTTATTTAACTAACGTGTCATAGCTTATTGGATGCAGCCTGTGAAGTATTTTTCATCGCTTTGCTAGCAAACGACACTCTTGCAACGGACCGAACCAGGCAAGTTTTCCCCAAATCCTGTTCCTACGCCAAGTTCTAGGACGAAGACAAATATCAAAAGCCAACAGTTAGCTGCTTCATCGAGTTTTGGTGGGATTTTTATTCTGTGGACCAAGAAGTGTTGTGAAACAAATTGGAATCAGACGGCATCCATAAGAAGTTAATCGGGTTGCTGAGGTCTTACTACACAGCCACAAGGGCACTTGTCTGTATGTGTGACGAAGAACCGTTAACTTTCTATTCGCTGTCCATGGTTCGACAGGCTGTCCGCTGTCCTCTACGCTGTTCAGAAATGCCGTTTACTGGATAATGCGTCATGGGGTGGCGGTTGGAGAGAATGTATCAATCATGGAAATGGAATTCACGACTGACATAGTGATCCTCGCAGGAGATCACCGCAATCTACAGCAGGTCTTCAACGGAATCTGCAGTGCGCTTCTTACGTCGCCCATGAAGTTGAAACCTCGAAAACGAATGTCTTTTCACCATCACCATTCAGCTCTAGCGCTAAGGAATGTTAGCGGGTTCAGAAACATCGGCTCCGAACGGTCAGGCTAAGGATGAAGTCACAATCCGTCTAGCTAATGCCCAGAGAGCGTTCCTACAGCGGAAGAGTGCACTGTAGAAAGGAAATTCGTCTAGAAACTAAAGTTCGAATCTGTTAGTTTTCCATCCGATCTGCATTATTTTATGCTGGCGGATCCTCGCTGACGTGTCTCAGACACTCGTAAGCTGAAGATTTCCAACCGTTGATGTTTGAAAAACATTCGCAGAGTACGTACCCAACAACGCTAGTCGAGTGAAAAGGTCCGCAGTCGATGCTGTGTCATCGTTCAACTAGAGAAGGTGATCCAAAGAGGTCAGATCCGATCTTCCAAGCACAGACCTTTTTAGAGACGTTCTTGCTCGTAAACTGTGCAAGTGGCCCTGTGGTCAGCTGAAAGCCTGGACCAACACTGTTAAAACTGATGTCGAATATCTGAGTCTACCTACCCGCGCAACTGGAATAAATATTGAACCAATATCGGCGAGAACCTTGTAGTAGTGACCATATCCCCTTTAGAACTGGTGTCTACTAGGTGACCTAAAACTGAGTCGTTGGTGGGCTGTCCGAGGACTTTCGCCAATCACGATAGAATCTGTTTCCACTTTCGCCTGAATGACGCTCTCGCCTGAGAGAGCAAACAAAGGGACAGATGCCGACCGATGTGGCTTGACAACGCAGTCGACTTTTCAGCTGATGTTTCATTCTAATGCAACTAGCTAAGGTTGTGTAGACTGGCCACGAAGAAGCGCTTGAATATTATCGTGAGCTTATTTGAGTACAAAACTGCCTGACTGTTCCTTAGTACGACATTTGCGGATAAACAGGTTTCAGCGGCAATGCATCGGCGACGGTTATGATATATCTGGCGGCATGCACTTTTCTTAAAACCGAACAGGATAGCCACTGTGGTGACGGGTATTTACCAGTAACTGGATATATTCTTGGGGTATTTTGTGTGCATGTTTTTCGGTTATACAGAAATTACAACACACTAAATTGCTTTTCATGCCAAGAAAAACAACGATTGAGAAGTCGGTGTATCAACCCATTCAAGCTGGATTTCTGCGAATATAGTTTTATAATGCCAGCTGTGGAGCAAGAAACCTGAAGTTTCAGCTTCGAGCAAGACCACGTGACTAAAAGGTAAAGCCGGTATCCAAAGGTAGATTAATGGAATAGAGAGATCGATTTGGGATGAAACAAACAGGAAACCGATGCGACATTGACAAGCTGTCACTAGCCACAAAGGAACACTCGAATAGTCAGAATTAGAATATAAGCAAAACCTTTTCTTAAGGAGAAGACAATTGCTCGGTGGTACATTGTTTAATCGCATGCTGTTTCTGTGTCTTGGTGATGAAACAAACTACTCCACTTTCGGCCGCGAACGAATCACTTACCTGCGCTTGCACACAGCGAAATTTTTCCAATTGTTTGTATGTGTCTGGATCCAATTCTTCGCTCACGTTCTTCATCCATAGTAATGCACCTCGATACTCTGTACGAGCAGATTCCATTCGCTTCAAGGTCCCTATGGTGTCAGCGATGGCCCGCTGCCGGAATGTTTTAACCTCTTGGAGCACTCGATCAAGAGGCGTGCGTAATTGCAACCTGAATGAGACAGAAGTGTAAATGGCTTCAGTGTGGCCCAAACACATTAAAGAAGAATAAAAAAAGCAGTAAAGATAATAAGAAATGTCAGGAAGTTCAGATTCCTGAAGATTATTCCAGAATACCCTACTGAGACCCTCAAACTACACTGAACACCGATCAGACAGTCTTGGATCAAAGTCAGACAGTGCCCTTAAGAATATAGCGTCAAACAGCCTTGGATAGAGGTCAGACAGTACCCTTAAGAATACGGCGCGAGACGGTTGTACTTGCACGCACTCGCTTGTTAGGAATAAAGCTGTTGTGTTCCTTGTCGGCAAGTCTTTTCCGGCACTAGGCACTAAAGCGGGGACAGCAATCAGATATAACAAGAAAACACTGTGAATATGGACTGGTTACCGCTACCTCGTCAAGGCACTTTAGAGGCGCCGGAATGGCCCAGTTTTAACAGTCGCTTGGGCAGTCGTGAATGGTTTCATCACTCACAGTGGCTGCTTCGTGGTGTATGAAGCGAATGGTTAAGATGACAACCACTGCATTACCATAAAATCATTCAGCTGCAGCATCCTTTCGGTACCCAACTGGCATACCATCAGCAGGAAGCACGAGGGCCGAGATACTGCCAGGTTGTCCAAGTATAGACAGGGGCAGTTAAGATGCCCGGGTTGGGTTCGAACCACAGACTTTCGGGTGGGTAAGTTCGCGCCCTAACCGCTGTGCTATCTCGAGCTCACAACAAAGTGTTTTTATTGACAATCACTCTGGTCTGAAATAACGAGAACAACAGATGAGGTTTAGGACACAGTATTTAGACTTAGGTTTCGCTCAAAAGCCACACAGTATGGTCACTCCGCTAAAACACCTGCCACATTTAGAAAAGTACTACTCGTCCTGATGGCGGCTGCAAACGCGTGCGCGCGAATCTACTGACCGGAAGGTCAGTGGTTCGAACCTGACCTCTACCTCACGATTTCCCCTGTCTAGGCTCGGGCAGCCTGGCAGTATCCCAGCCCTCGTGCTCCCTTCTGGTGGCATAGCAGTTAGGCACAGAAAGGGTGCTACCGCTGAACGAACCGTTTGTCCAGTTAAGGTCTAAATTAGAAACTTGTACCGACGGTAATGAAAAAGGTAGCCCCGGAGGTGACTGTCTTCAGTCTGATAAGGAATGTAAAGCAACAACTGATGTGCACTGAACTTGGCATTCTGGATAACTGTCTTCAAGCGTAGATGGGCTAAAAGGCAGCTGCAAGTGGGTCGGGAAGGCCACACTAAGGATTCATCGAAGGTTGGAGTGCCTCATGTCAATACTTTTCATCCGGATAATTGAGTAAAAGAACTCCTCATCCAGTAACCGTGATCAAACATACTAAGTTACCTGTTTATAAGCATAGGATACGTATGAGCACACTGCAGTTGTCAGATGTTAACTAACTAAATGGCAAAAAATCAGTTTGCCACGATTGGGTTCATCGCGCGCAGTCAGCAGCCGAAAGTCCGTACAACAGGGGCGACAATCGGTAAGGTGACAGTGAACTACGATCGATTTACACGTGTGTGAATGCACCAGTGTACGAGTGGATGCAAATGTGTGTGTGTGTGTGTGTGTGTGTAAAGAGCCATAAAACACAGCATAGAAAACAGAAAAAGGATTATGATAAGAGTGAGCCAACAGAAGGAAAACCCAAAGGAAACGCTTCAAACTTCAAGACAAAACGGTTCAATGGTTAGAAAATAGACAGGCCTGATTCAGCAGTGAGCACACTTCAGTAATCTAACAGGTTGTAGTGAAAAACCCCTAAGTGACCGCCACTCTATAGTAATTGTAGCTCACGCCAAATTGAACCGCCCCCCTCCCACAATCAGTTACACCCTCTCCACTACGAAAAGTTAAGGATGAAAGTAACGGCTATACATATATACATATATGCATATATATATATATATATATATATATATATATATATATATATATATATATATATATATATATATATATATATGCAGTAGTCTCTTCAACTAGTCTTCCATCGAGGTGCACGGCAGCTATGTACCAAAAGGTGTTACGGCTTGTTACAAGCAACCTGTCAACATGCAACGATTCAAGTGAACCTGAATGTTTGCACAACAAGACATCACCGACTAGGCAAAAGCTTCCCGGAACTCAGCAAGGTGTCTTACAGGGAGCATTTATCCGTCCGGCGCTGTAACACCTTTTCGGTGCCTAGCTGCCATGCCACCAGAGGGAAGCACGAGGGCTGAGATAGTGGCACGGTGACCAAGCCCAAACAGAAGTAGCCGGGGATAGGTTCGAACCACCAACCTTCCGGTCAAAAAGTTCGTTCCTCAATCACTGAGCTGCCCTAGCGCATTATTTCTTTGTTCATTTATTTAACCTATCATTAGGAACACACAAGACGGTGGATCCTGTTGAGGCAGCAGGCTTCAGCCAGGCGTTTGACTCGGGAAATCATCACTGTCTGACGGTCGATCAAAGCACCTCAGGGTACACAGAGAGGAATAGAATATCATAAACGAGGGAATCAGTTGAGTCTCTCGTGAAAACCAAATTGATTTGTAAATGAGTGTAAATGAGAAATAGAATAGTTCTGCAGAGGAATCTGGTCAGCCTCAAAAGCAGTTTTCCTGAATTTGAAAGTCACGGGGAACGACATTAGTGAGTTGGTGGAACGGCGTATCAGCTCGGCCGTTGAACGCCCCTACAAACGTGTAGTTATTTACACCTGCAACCGAATTCCAAACCCGTCAGTTAATGTTCCACTCCTCAGAATGCTGTCTCCAAGCTCGTTCATCGTTTTACGTGTGGATGCTGGGCGACCTCTCTGGGCAGGGCTGAGATGTAATTAGACCTAGGAAGGCAGAAGACCTCTCAATTTGAATTCAGCAGCATATGAGTCAATCAAGTGAACCACGCACAAGTTCAATTTCAAAGGCACAGTGTGCACAGAGAGAATAGGCCGCGTCGTCATCAGTTCCTTGGTGACTGATTTGCTTCCATAATCCCAGTGGCGAAGTTCTGTTCCGTCCTATTTATCCGATATTTTCCTGTAGTACACACCTGAAAAGCAACGACAACGTACATACGTCATGCGACAGTTCACTTCACTGTGCCCTCTTCAAATTCGCAACGGGAGTCAAATTTCAAGTTTCTCAAACAGCTGTGTTAAGACTGCCTGAGAGAGTACCCCGTCCACGTCCTATAAAAATGCCGGCCACCAGCGGATAGACTGTGGGTGTCGACTGTTCCCATATGACCTGAGAATAAAAAGCCATCGGCTGGGGATGCCGGAAGTTTTTCATTCACTTCGTTTTTCCACGGCATCGACAAAAGAAACTATAGCAACTGGGACAGTTGCACTCAAAGTTTGGGGGCGAGGTGGCTCAGTGGTTAGAGCGCGAATTTACTGACCGGAAGGTCACTGGTTCGAACCCGACCTCTGCCTCTCGACTCCCCCTGTCTAGGCTTGGGCAACCCAACAGTATCCCAGCCCTCGTGCTTCCTTTGGGTGGCATGGCAGCTAGGCACCGAAAGGGTTACAGCTGAACGATTATCTTTACCCAAAGTTTATAACTGACGGACTGAATATCAAACAAAATGAGCCTCCTTCAAAAAATATTCGAACCCACGTCAGTAGGAACGAAGTTGCTGAACTATGATGAAGTACGCGTTCCGTACGGAGGCTTATTGGTCGGCGTTTCGGTCGTCGTGTGTGACGTTTCTCAGCAGTGGAATAACCGGGAGTATCGAACCATACAGCTGTAACACCCTTTCTGTGAATAGCTGACATGCCACCCGAAAGAAGCACGAGGGCTGAGATACTACCAAGTTGCCCAAACCTAGACAGGAGTAAGCAAGATTCTGGCATTGGGTTCGAGCCACGGACTTTCTAGTCAGTGAGTTCGCGTCTTAGTCCCTGAGCTATCTCGAGCTCAAAGCCAGAGGCATGATAAAAACTAAGAAAGTAAATTCAAACTGGCATCTTTCATCACAAAGAAGTTGTTTACATGACCAGCGGAAACGTGATTTGAGGTTGAGGTCAACATACCACGCGTCCTCTAACAATGCGCGAGGAGGACCGCATGAATCTAGCCTTTAAGACACTTTTCAAGATAGAGAACAAGAATGTTCAGCAACGCACACCTTCAGTTGCCTACCAGCCTTTGTTATGTGTGCAGGAGCGCACTCCAAACAACATATCTTTCTCCGAATATGTACAAATGTGGGATAGGACGTAAGCAGGTTTTCAGGAGCCAGAGGATGGAATTCAAACGCAAAAGAAAAAACAACAGACAATGCGGCGACTGAAAAATTGAAGCAAATTTCCAAATAACCCACCTTTGTTGTGCTGAATGACTGAGAGACTTCCCAGCGGCCGACATGATTTTTCCCGCCTGAGTCTTGTCTTCCATACTGTATCGTTTCAAGAAACGTCCCATTTCATTCTCCGCCTGAGATAGAACTAGCCAAAACAAAGAAAGTCGAGTCTATCCATGCGGCTTGAAAACTTACAGCAAATTGTCTCTTGGTATCGAGTCAGAAGGCGAGCTAGATCACGGCATGTTGCTTGTATGGACTTGAGGAGCTATTGTGAGGATAGAAGGAACACATTGACGGGGAGCCAAAAAAAGAAATACCTCTAACTTTGCATCCAGATCGGAGTCGGATGCGACGATATTCTCATCTTGTTTTCGACCAAACTTTTTTATCATCGCCTGCTTCGTTGTCCAATAGGCGCTCTTCAGTTTATGTGCCCGAGATTCATCAGTTGCTCTTTGTGAATATCGATCGAAACTGATAAAAGTACTCGTGATGAGGACGCGGAGTAACTCACTCAGTCATGGTAGAGTTTAGAGGGAATGTTGCAGTAAATGTGATATGATAAAGTAATGGGGTGCGAAACCCAAGGGGTGTTGCAGTTACACCCTCCGCTGAAACGGGAAGAAGGGTATTCTTACATTTGTTATTCAACATAATGTAACAGTATATTACAGTGTAACTTGCTTTACTTATTGACCAGAAGGTTCTAGAAAAAGAAGTAAATATAAAGCCTGAAATCTAGACTGACATGCAATCAACCGAATGGCCATTGATGAAAGAGGCTTTCAGTCACTCCAAAAAACGTAAAGATGGACTAAGTCACGTACGGAACTACACACATCTTGACAGTCGTAGAGCGCTTGCTTGCAATGGCATTTAAATATAGATGTCTCTGCAGGGAAATAAGTTTACCTACCCAAAAAAAACAACTCGAAAACCAAGATCAAGTTGTCCGCCAGGTGTGGGAAATTCCGGAGGCTTTCCCGCCTTACCCGCTCTGAGCCAGGTAACAACAGACCACCGAACATACTGCTACGCGACATCACCACTCTGGCCCCCATTGTGCTGCGACGGTTTGTACCTCGGTAACTCATGTGGCTATACTAAGAGGGGTGTTACGAGACCCAGAGCCTCTATTACGAAAGTGAAGAGATTTGACCGACGTTCTTCTGGTTTGAGGTTGCGACAGGTATGGTGACTCATTCGAAGCCATGTCAAATGGGATCAGGCAAGGCTGTCCAGGATCCACCTTCTATTCACCTTTGCTGTTGGTGATGTCCTCGAGAAAATGCCAATAAGTTTGTTAGCGGCTGCGTTGAGGAAATACCGGAGAAACTATGTCACGGTCTAGAATATGTGGATGTGGACTCTTGCGAGCACATGTCCGACACCACCATCG
>SJOL01005821.1:384113-413833 GCA_004794785.1 Opisthorchis felineus | reverse complement strand
TGACTCAATAGTCTGACCTGCTCTGCTGCAGGGGGTTGGCCTAACCCGAGGGCGCAGGGAATAAGGCATTACTGTCTCATTCCTGATGCGGCCGCGCACAGCAGGTGCCTTTTGAGCAGCACCGGATTCTTTGGTTTTAAAAGTATTTCGACCGTATTGGATAATGCGCCGGCGGTCACGGTCAACCGTTGGGTGATCGGAGTGTGCGGTTTTTAGGGCCGACCTTTTCTAACCCGTCCTTCCTCGTAGTACGGGGTCTTGCTGCTCCCCTTTGGCCTTGTGGAACCTTGTGGAACGACGTTCGAGCCAGTGTAGCCAGCGGGGTCATTGCAGCACTCAAGCCCGACCACCACGTCAAGGTGGCAGCTTTAGGTTTGAAGCGTGATATTGCAACTCATAGGTGCAAAAAGCGTATAGAAGGATGGTATGATGGTGGTCCGTGGTTCGAACCCGACCTCTGCCTCCCGACTTCCCTTGTCTAGGCTTGGACAACCTGGCAGTATCCCAGCCCTCGTGCTTCCTTTGGGTGGCACCGAAAGGGTGTTACAGCTGAACGACTATTACTTTATTATCTTATGATGGCGGTTCGTTTTTATACTAGTACGAGGGCTTTCTGTTCGTCTACGGAGATTATACCTATACCGGCCGCATGCTCCAGATCGACAAGGTCCTCGCTAGCCACGATTCGAAAACTTTTAAGCTTACCTAATTAGTTCATCGACGACGAGGTTGAACTGGAAGACAGATAGTGAACATCCCTTGCGGACACTGCTTTTTTGGGAGCTTTTGGAAATCGCTCCTTTCGTACGTCTGTGAATGTGAAATAACCGTCATACCTCAGCTCAGTTCCCGACGTGATCTTCCCAAGTTATCGGTTTGAGCAGGAGAACTACCAGCGGTACAAAAAGAGTACTAACCGCCCAAAATAAGTTTGAAAAACACATGCAACGCGTCATATTTATAGTGTGTGCGACGAAAACATTCTGAAAATCGGGATGTCTTCTGAACGCTCCACTGGCAACCAGAGTTCGGCAAATCCTGGTAGGCTGTTGGATCCACATTTCCAGCCAGTCAGAAATCCCCTTGTCCATGGATCGACCAGTGGCCTGATATTCTGACTAATCACGTGAAGATCAGTCACGTTGACAGTTGCAGCGCCCAATTGTGAGCGAATATTTCGGACATAGAGTTCTGCGAAATATAATGTGAAGACTGGATTATGTTCATGTATTTCTGGGGCGTTTCCTGCTGAGCAAATGTGGTTAGGGTTACTGACCGATTGATAGAGTTGGATTCTGCTCTGCGGTAAAGGTACACCGAAATCATGCATATGATGTTATTGTAACACCTGACAAGCTGTGATCACCAGCCAGTTAACACACTCGGGCTACCAAGATTCCGCAGCTTGTTGCAATGAGTGGTTGGTGTGGGGGCAAGGTAAGGGTATCGAACGTGGTGTCAAGCTGTCGGATTGCTAACGTTTACCGTCGACTGAAACTGCACACGGTGAAACTAAGTGAGCCAACTTTTATAAACATCCGAGGTGGTTTCAACACAACGACTTGGCACCCCTCTGCTGTTTTCCCATTGACAGCTTTGCAATATTTAAGCCCGTCATGGCCATTTGTACCCCCATCGTGAATAGCTTTTTTCCTGTCTTACAACGAAGCAATCTTCTAAGTTCATTCAGCGGTAGCACCCTTTCGGTGCTTAGCTGCCGTGTCACCCGAAACAAGCACGAGGACTGGGATACTGTCAGGTTGTTCAAGCCTAGACAGGAGCAGCGAGATGTAAAGGTCGGTTTCGAGTCAGTCACTAAGAGATCAACTATTTTATAAACTATATGAACGCAACCACGTAAGGAGGAAGTACCCACCCAACCGCACACTGATGTTGTTTCCACGATTGGCAACGAAGCGTCTGCAAGCAAGGTGCCAAGCTTGGCGAACAGATCAACAGCTACCTGATCTACAACCGATCATTACTTTGGATCCCTTCGCCAGTACGTGTAAACAATAAATCACTTTGATGCGATTCTGAAGCGGAGTGTTCAGACCAGGTGCTTTGTTCGTTCGTTTCCGACTAGCTAACTTACATGCATCATCTCACCTTCAAGCGCACCTTTCGCTTTCTTGTTCGTTTTCCACGCTATCTGACCCTATCAACCACGTCTCAGAACAGTTAGAAACTATGAGTAACTTATGAGTAACTTATGAGAACGCACGCTGAAAGCGTTAGCTTTAATTTGGGCTCCGGTGTATTGACGCTACACAGGACACAAAGTTGCAGCGGCAGGAGCTAAGGTATACGCTCGCGCGAGAGCTGATCGCACTTGTCTGAAACAAATCGACCGCAAAAGTAACACAGAACAATGTTCACGTGTGCCACATTTTCGACTGAAGGCCTCCTTGAACCAGTGAGGTTCGTACGAACTTATACCCTGATCTAATCGTCCTTCAATGATACTTGATACATTAGCAAGTAGTTTTCTGCTTGACCTTGTTTGTCTTCTGCTTCCGGGATACTCATGTTATCAAAATTTCATCGCGTACGGGGCTTAATTCACCCTGCTTTTTAGCGATCGTGTCCGTGGGTGTTCGGGAACGAGCTTCTACAGGCACCTAACTAATGTTGCGCCTCCCTAGATAAGTTATCCGCCTCTGAAGTTGGTGTCTCCTGGTGAACACAATTCGGTGGCTAATGCTCCCGTGTTTTACCAAGCTTGCAACCCTCTTCTGCCTCGAACCACCCGGAACATGTACGTTTGTCCTGTTCGTGATCACCATTCCGATTCCCTCACTCAACAGATTGCCCACTCCTTTTCTTCAGGTTCACTTATTCTGGCCAGTCTTCTCTACGTATGGCAGTTTCCACACTTCATGGCTCTGAGCTGGAACTTACGTGCAGAATATTCCAAAGCTGGCTACATGATGACTTCAGTACTGGAGCCACCGGTGTGCAAGCAAGTTGCACTGCGCTACGCGGTCGCGTGTAGCTTAGTCTGTCTGGCCGGAGCCGGATGCAGTGCCATCAGTCTTGGTCCATGGGCTGGTTGTGCTCTTGGCTTGACTTGCCTTCCTCCAAACATCGGTCTGATCTACTATGCCTGGCAGTTTTCTCGAGCGGATTCTCAGGAAGGAAGTGCAGCGGCTGCGAGGCGCCTTTTTCGATCCACACTGCTCCACTTACCCATAGTAATGACTGCTGCACTCATAGGTACCTATATTTGTGGAACTACTATTGGTGCTGGTCAGTAGTGCAGGGTCACACCTGTAGTCTCTCACGATATTAGAGCATTTTTAGCAGTTTGCAAATTATTCCGGTACAAGCGCCTTCAGGATTCGTTTTCCCACCTCACCCCGTGTTTGCTTGTTTCACGGAATAAAACTGATATTTTTTACTTCTGTTTTACTCCATAGGAAAAGTGGCTCCGGGTTTGGTTTAGTTAGTGTCATATCCGCAGATGATGGCACCGGCGTTGAGACTTTCTTCGTCGCCACGTAACAACAAGGGAGGTCTAGGTTGCTTACACGTACCAATACCCAGGCGAAAACGTGAGATACGAATTCAATGATTTTTCAAGTAACCAAACAAAAACATCTGCTTTTCAAATATCTTTGGCTGATTGACATACGGACTGCGTTAAATTTGCATAATACTCGGTGACAAGCCCATGCGATGTATCCCTTCTGAGAACCCGATGGCTTTGACAAGTGTTGTAGACGCTCTTTCGAGAACGTTCATCCTCCCTTCGGCACAAGGTCTGAGCTTAGTGTTGTTTGGAAATTATTCCGCTTTCATTCGCAATTTACACCTGCCATAACGTGGCTACTGCCCTCAACAGCGTTGACACTCCTAATCCTGGTGTGTGAGACGCCAATCTGAGAGCATCCTGTGGGATCTCGTGGGAGTAGGTGATGATTCGATTGCATGTCCACATTACGTCAAATGCTCGAGCAGCGCCGCACTCACCACGTTTTCCCTCGACTTTAAAGAAGCCCTCAATACCGTAGGTAAGTCATTTCCTCTACATGCAGTTTGTCAATGGTGAATGACCCCAGAGTCTGTAAATGTACTTCCTGATATCTATTTCCATACTTCTGACTGCATGAGAGTTTAGAGTGAACTGTCCAGGTTTTCCTGCAACTGGTGGGATTGAACAAGGCTGCCCTCTTGCCTTTGTTCAGTTTCGTCACCGATGTCATTGTGAAACGCATGCTTCAAGGAATTTGGTTTCGGAAGGCTGGTAGACTTGGACCGTGAGGACGGTACTGTCCTGTTATTTGATTATCAGCAGTCTGCACTCCACCCCAAGCAGAATTTCAGAAGCTATCCCCCGTCTCTCGATACCTTTTGAACCATCAAAACGCGAAATACCACCTCAGGATTTTCCGTCGTTCTGTGTCCCTCTGAAATTTCGAAGAGAGCAACTCGAGTCTGTGGACCGGCTTGCTTACCTGACCAATCATTATAATCATTATAAAGGTGTGAGCAGCGTTCACGAACAGAAACAAATTTCACCAAAGCTATGTGTACAAGACAGTTGTAAAGGCAGTCTTACGCCGTAGTTGTGAAACTCAGCCCCTCTCCCTATCCGAGAACTTTAAAGGCTTTGGACGTTTGATCATCAATATCTTCACAACGTCACAGATGCTCGTTGGCTACAGCTTGTTCACAATGAAGTGGTGCACAAGCGAGTGCTTGGCGACGAACCAGAAGCACTAGAGGAACAAATATAGCCCGTCCGGTGAAGTCCTCAGAACGCATATAACGCACAACCAACCACACTCTATCAATAAGGTACTGCTTTCCACTCAGAGCTCTCGGTGGTGAAAATATGCCCTGGTAATGTGGCATGAAGGTAGCTACTGTCAAACCGGTTACTGTGGGATCGTCGCGCTTTCCTTGTTTGGGTCCACGCGATTCGCCCTGAACGCCTTACAGGACGTGCCACGTATGTGGTCGCCTTGACGGGCAAGCTACCCTCGATAGACGGATTGCCCACCTAAAATTTACCTGTTGTATGCTGGGCTCATGTCGGGTGAGGTACGCGATTGATATTGGATCACCTCAATTACGGCGTCTTTAATATGGTGCTCAGATGCACCTATGCAGTTGCCGTCCCCGAATGTAGACAACCTCATCTTGATCGCCGTCTATGAAGGCATAAAGGCTGTTCGCACTAGGTTCCTACCCTTCACTACTGCACTGTTTTTCATGGTTGTATGGCAGCCACATGCCAGTATTTACTAGTGTTACGCTGCCGGTGATGACGATGATGGCCAATGGCTCGAAGCCCCTAGCGTTTCGTCCCTCTTACAAATCATTAATCATAATCCGACCAAATCTCTCTCAATGGGGAGTACTTCGTTATGTTAATGCGCATTGCCATTGGAATCATCCTGTTTTTGTGCGTGCGCACATATTCTCGACTTTTTTGTCAGTCATTTCGGAATACACTGGCCTACCGTTGTCACTCGGGCGGCATATAACTCACTAATTCAGAAAATAGTTCGTGTCAGATTAGAGGGATTACACATCAGAGGCAATTTTGGCAGCACACCATTGAAAAACTAATTTGGAAAACGAGATATTGATCGTATCTGAGGGAGGTCGCTGTAAGGGGTTTGAAACCCGAATAACCGGGCGATGGGCAAGGTGGTTGGTACTGTGCGGCGAACTCAACCAGCCTACGCATTTGTAATTCACAATATAAACTGCTTGAAAAATGATCGTAGACATGGATGATTTAATCGCGTGGGAAGTTACAACGAGGTCTTTATTGATGGTTAGAGAACCATCTCACCGATGCGACGCTCAAATGCGTCTCAGAAATAATAAAAAATAATCGTTCAACTATAACACCCTTTCAGTGCCTCGTCGCCATGCCACCCAAAGGAAGTACGAGGGCTGGTTTACTGCCAGGTTGCCCAAGCCTAGACAGGGGAGGTCGATAGGTAGAGGTCGGGTTCGAACCACGGACCTTCCGGTCAGTAAATTCGCGATTTAACCACAGCCATCTCAGTCCTTGGAAGATATATGTATCTCGGTTGTTTCGAATAAAAACCACAAAACACGACGACACATTGCTCCTTAGGGTAAATTTTCCATCCCTCAAGCAATCGCCTACGTGGCGAGGTGAATCCAACGGCAAAAGTGCTTTGCGTGAGCGCCTCATACGTACGTTTGTTAAGCACTACCTTTTGCCAACAAAAAGAACAGGCTATGCCCCTCCGTTTAACTTTGCTCCCTTGATTTTGCTAGCCGATAGTCTTTGGCTTTCGTACCTCATTCAGAATAACGCAAATCGTGAGGTAGGTAACATACGACTTAGCAAAAGGGTGTGAAAAAGATTACGAAGAGTTTGAGTGTTGTTAGTGCGGTCCGCCTTCCAGGATGGGATCCCTATGACTCCTCCTGTGCTTGGCTGGAGACATTGCAAGAAATGTCGGCGTGCTGTCAGTTTCTTTCCAGATTGTCTGACTGGGCGCTTGGAAGTGTGGGCACCTCAGAATGCTTGCGATAGGCCGGCATCAGGTCCCCTCCCTCGTCCTCCTTTCTCTTCTTTTCACTCTAAGGCGTTAAATATAACTAGGTAAACTCTGATTGTATGGCAGTGAAACATCAGTTTCAAGACTGACACTGCTGTCTCTGATGACGTTTCCAGAAAGTGCAACCGGCGATTTAATGAAACTTGTCATACAAGGTCTTCCTCTGCTAAACATTAGCAAACGAGTATAGGATTGGTTACCTTATCATGAAGGAAGCAGTCGAACTCAGAATAATGCAACTGTCGACCGCTCCCTCTATGTCCGTAACTGGTTGCCCGGTAACCTAAGTTAACAGCTGGTTGGAACAAAGCATAATAATAGGCCATTTTCAGGTCCTCTACGTCCACCTGATGAGTTCCGGTAAACAAGAAGGGCCTCGTGGCTGAGCGAGTTACTGTGCTTCGTTCCATCAACCAAAATCCGCATTGCCACTAATTTTCTACAGCGAAGGATACCCCGAGCGTATCCTAGGCTAAGCTATCCACTAGGCCAACCCATCAAGAACCCATGGATGTGAGGGACACTAGTCCAGCGGTTTGTCAATCAAATGGTACATTGAGTATAATGTAGCCCGCTGGTCATTAACTCACTACTTCCGCTTCGAAGAAAAGGCCATCGGAGAATACATGTTTCCTCGTGGTAGGGATGCTATTGACAGTTGAACCGTACGCTATAAGAAGCACTTTGATGAGATTTAGATTTACGCAGGTTCTTGCAAGCGTCTGGGTGTGGAAGCGGATAACATATATTAATCTTGTATCTCCTATAACATATGCCGCTAAACGTGGCGATCCACCGGCTAGCTTAGGTCAGTGTCATAGCGCATTTCCAATGTGTTGATTCCCCTCCGAGAATCACTCAGCCACCCGTGGATTCAGGAAGTGTGCCTTCTTCGGTTTTGGTAGGTTTGTTCCACTGGGGAGAGATTTCGACGGACGGAAATTATTTGCCGCCAAAATCCTGTTCAATGGGTTTCAATTTTAGGGAAGGGGGCCTCGTGAGGGTGAGATGGTTCGATTGCAGTTTCGATGGCTTGAATCAAGACGTTTTTTATGTTTCTATATGTTGGCTTCCGCATCTCCTTTAGCCTAATTCGCTCGGCCGTTACACCCTTTCAGTGTATAGGGAAGCATGAGGGCTGAGATATTGCGCGTTGCTCGAGCCTAGACAGAAGCAGGCGACATGCAGAGTTTGGGTTCGAACCACGGACCTTCTGCTCAGTAAGTTTGCGCCTTAACCACTGGGCTACCTCGAGCTCTCTAGTCTATGTGGGAACTATGCACCCGAAAGTTGCAATAGATTACCATTTTTGCCATTCTGAATCACCGCAATTCGAGTTATTTGAACGGCTCAATATCACCTTTGAAAGCGCGCTAAACCAGTTGGTGTACTGCCTGATTCTTAGCTGTGAATCTCACGGGAATGCCCAGACTGAGCTACCATGGGCACCACTAAGTCTAGAAAGAAGCAATTCGCGGAACCGGAAAGCTATAGTATCCCAATCTATATTAATTTTTAAGACTTGTTGACAATCGCTCCTCTCACCCTCCAAACACTGGCCCAGTGCGTTAGGTAAGATTACACACATGTACACCATGATCGTATTTTACAGTCGATCCAGATGAACTTCCCTGATGCTGTCAAGTGAAAGCATCGTTTAACTAACTTCGGATTCCTTTTCATGTAGTGGGCGAAGCTCTGAAGATCGAATTAATTCTGCAAACGGTCCCATTTTATTTCGCAGATGAGATAATCGGTCGCAGCATTTGCTTCATGCAGTTCTCTTGCGTGAAGGCAACCTTTCAAAATCCAAGAAATATCGAGGCCTAGCCAGCACCGATCGATTTCCCGCAATAAAGTGATAGTACTCATGGCGACGGCAATCACAGCATGCATCCTCCATATCGCTGACAGCAACACCAGCTAAGAACGTCTGCGCTTCACTATCGCAGTTATTTTAATGTTATTTGAATAAACCTCTACAACAGAAAGGTGAGAGGGACCTAGTGTTAGCGTTCTACAAAACCCGAGGTACATACGCCTCCAAAATTCAGGCGGGCAATCCGACCAGCCACTACATCATCTAGGTTTACGGCTAAACACAATGAAATACGGGGCATCCGCCCATCACGGAAAGGGAAGCCATTGCAGCAGGAAGTATGCGCCTCTGAAAAGCAAACAAGGGAGCATTACTAGGTAAAGATTATTGCTTCTTAATGTCACCTTATGAGCCGTACTGGAGTTATGCGTATGTTCCTTGTCCCGTTCCTCAAGCTATTAATATATTTGCCTGGTTGTACTACTAGGTATCCATCGAAGATTTAGATTATATCCCATCCGATAGTAAAGTTGTGGTCAACCCCCCCCCTCCCAAAAAAAAACCCATCCACACGAGGCATTGTTCCTAGATGAACCCTGCATGTTCGGACACGTCAAGCTTTGGTACATCGCTCAGGCTGTTGGCCACCGACAATATAGGGCCTCGACCGACCGGTTTGCAAGCTTGAGTGACCATCAATCTCTGATTACAGTCCATGGATGCAACAATCAGTTTGGCCAGATTCATGCCTACGACTCCATGATGCTCCTTGTTATTTTTCTGCTCACATCATTTGTGCACACCAGATATTTGCCCCCATTCCCTTGCACTACAATATTTTAGGTTGATATCACATATTGGCCACAATATTGAACAAGGTGATTCCGCATGCCGTTGCTCAGTACGCATATCGATAATTGCAGAGTCTATACCAAAACCCGAATGCCTTACGCCCAAGGAAACGAAGAAAGCTCATGAATAAACAAGTATATCTTAAATTGAGGCTCCCAAAGTGCTGGATCCGTGTGTATCGTGGGGTTGATCTGTAATCTGCGGCTTCCAATGCGCTGCCCACTACCTTGAATTTTTGGTCCTCTGCCATACAATGGTTTTCACATTTCGTTTGATCTCTGCCTTCACAATCCTCCGTTGTTGTATCCACTCCTGCTTGACCTGATCCGGATTGGTCACTGTGAAATACGTGTCACCAGCGTTACTGGGGCTGAAAAAAGAACAGGCCTTCACTTTTGTCGACTCATCACCTTCCGGAACTGAAGCATTGAAATCAAGTTGTTTGGAATCTTCGATTTCCTCCCTCCAGCACTTCGCAATGTCTTGAAGCGCAAAATCAAACTTGAATTCGTTTTCAGGCTCCTAAAATAAACAACAGGAAGAACCAGTTAATGTTGCGGAGTTCGATCAAACTGGTTGTGATCGTGCACGATGCTCCGATAAACAGCGCTGGAGCTGGAGCTCGCATATAAAGAGTTCAAAGACGATGACAAAAAACAAATACGATAGAGATTTGGGGAAGTGAGGGGTGTAAGCACAAGTACCGAGTATAGTAATTTTTCACTATCATTATGATCATCATCAGAGACAGCAACATCAGTGTTGACACTCATGCCTCACTACTGTACAATCATAAAGCTCATCTATTTAAAGTCCTAGAGTGAAAAGAAGAAAAAAAGAGTGGGTAAGGGAGGGGACCTAGTGCTGGCCTACGTCAAGCATTCTGAGGTGCCTACACCTCCAACCGCTCAATCAGACAATATGGAAAGAAAGTGACAGCACGAACTCCACTGACATCGACTAGCCGCCATTTCTTGCAATGTTTCCAGCCAAGCACAGGCGGGGTCACGGGGACTCCATCCAGGAAGGCGTACAACATCAACAGGGGTGAGATGGCTCTGGTTAGAGCGCGAATTTACTGACCGGAAAGTCCGTGGTTCGAACCCGACCTCTGCCTCTCGACTTCCCCTGTCTGGGCTTGGGCAACCTGGCAGTATCTCAGCCCTCGTGCCTCCTTCGGGTGGCATGGCAGCTAGGCACCGGAAGGGTGCTACAGCTGAACGATTTATAACACCAACAACACCCAAACTCCTCAAGCCCTTCCGCGAAGTCATACGTTTTCCACCTCACGGTTTCCGCCATTTTGAAGGAGGCACGGAGAACAACACTCGCCTCAGTAGACGGTGTTTCGGCATGCGTAGCACATCACCGAGCCACCGCAGTTGATGGTGCTGGATTGTTTCGGCGATCGAAGTACTTGCCGCACAACCAGATCCCCGTTTTCTAATCACCTCGTTACTAATCCGCTAACGCCATTCAGAATCGACAACGCTTCTGAAGCATCGGTGGTCATACGTCCGCAGAGGCCACGTCTCGCACCCATACAACAACACAGCCCTTACTATAGCCTGGTACACGCGACCCTTAAGATCTAGCGATATGCCTTTTTGACGCCACAAGTGACGCAAATTAGCAAACGTGATTCGAACCTTTGAAATTCTTGCACTGAATTTATCAGACACATTTCTGTCAGAGCTAATACAACTACCGAGGTATGTAAACATTTTCCACAACCTCCAGTGGTTCTCCTAGAATTGTAAGCGATATGTTCAGGACTGCACGTTCTGAAGCATGACTTTCCACTCTGAAGGTGCAAGACGCATGCCAAAAGATGGCATGATAGTGTTCAGCATATCCAACAGGGCTTGTACCTCGCTTTGGCTTTAAAAGATGAGGGCGATGTCATCTACGTACTCCAGATCGACAAGGCTCTCACCAGCGACAATTTGAACATCGGGGTTTTGAAGGCCTTCCAGCGTTCGCCTCATTAGTTCATCAAGGATGAAGAATGGGGAGAGTGGACATCCTTGTCAAAAACCAATTTTTGTAGGGAAGCTTTTGGAGAGCTCACCATACACTCACCCGCCCAGAAGTATGTGGATATGGGGATCGTATTATGTTCACAAACTTCTGGGGCATACCACGTTGAGCAGGTGTAGTTAACAGCAATGTAGTCGCTCAGCTGTAGTACCCTTTCGGTGCCTAGCTGCCATGCCACCCGAAGGAAGCACGAGGGCTGAGATACTGCCAGGCTGCCCAAGCCCAGAAAGGGGAAGTCGAGACGCAGAGGTCGGGTTCGAACCACGGACCTTCCGGTCAGTAAATTCGCGCTCTAACCACTGAGCCATCTCGCCCTCCCTAACAGCACTGACCGATCTACAGAATTGAACGCACCCTTGAAGTTAAGGAATACCAAGATTGTAGGTCGTCTTTACATATGGCGTTGCTCTAACACCTGACGGAGTGTGAAGATGTGGTCTACACAGCCTCTACCAGGTCGAAATCCTGGTTTCGCGTGCCACCGTAAGACGACGAAGAATCAGTGACACCAGAAACCTTGTCAAAACAGCAGTCAAACTAACACCTCTGTGGTTAATACATTCACTGTGAGTATCCTTTTTGGAAATGCGGACTATTATCGATTCACCCCAGTTTTCTGAGACGGTCTCTTTCTCCAAGACAGACCCAAATAGGCTAGACAAGCAGTGGCCGAGAATCCCACCGCGGTCCTTGAAAAGAGCAGGTGGAAGGTCGTCAGGACCAGCAACACGATGACGCTCGAGTAGAGAAATATATTCGGACACTTCTGAGACTGAAGGCGGCTCCATATTCACGGTTCACCTTTCTGCTGAAGTCCAGGATTCTGGATTGGAGGTAGCAGGTGGCCAGCTGAATTGCTGTTCGAAGTACTGTGCCCAGCGGTCCAAACGTTCTGCTTTGCTGCATATCAGGGAACCATTTTAATCCCTGATTATTTTGCTACAAGACGCTTCCAAAGACCAGTCGAACGAATCAAGTAGAACAACTTGCGGACGTTTCCAGCATTCTTTGCGTCTTCGTCAAAAGGTCACCCCGCAAAAGGCACCTCGTTGGTCAGTATTTAGCATAGAACCCTGTTTCCACGGGGAAGAATATTCCCAGGAGGAAGGCCAGGGGCTCTTTTTTAAAGACTGTCTGTTCTACGGATCATTATGATTAGCAGTGGCGTCGTCAGCATCGCACTAAGAACGGAAAAACCAAACCACAAGGGAGAAAGAAATGGGAACAAGTATGGGCCAGAACTTTTTGGGCTGGGCCGAGTAGCCTAAAGACACGTATTACTCACTTTCTCGCTTGAAGTCAGAGGAACTCGGTCTAGTCAGCGCAGGCGTGTTCTCAATGAAAAGTTTGTACAGAAGTTCGGTCCACCATCATGTCTATTTTCAACTGCGAATATGAATTACAGGGAGGACAGAGAAAAGCGGTCTATTTCCTTGAAAGGAAACCATTGATGAGGTTGCTGAAAACTCTTCGACAGCCCACAACAGCTTCAACCGTCAGGCAAACGCAGTTCACGAGTTTTCGTCAACCTATGTTCTGCTTGAACCAAACTACGAAATTCTATGTCACCAAGGTAGCAAGCGTCTACGGTTTGATGAAGAAACCGGCAGGGGAGCTAGCCAGCACGAACATCCCACTCTGGTACAGCTAGCCGCTCATTGACCCGGTTGAATTGTGTCCATCCGGTGTGAGTCGAAAGCATTGATTCAAGATTACCCGTTCTTCTGGAATATGCAACTTGGTTCTGTTCATGCTTATGTGTAGGCCAGCTGGCTTTCCGTCCATCACACAGACCTGCGCACACATTCAGTCTATTGTCTTCAAAGTGCTTCCACAGCTCAAATTCGTAGAGTTGAACCGGTTGAAAATCTACAGGCATAATGGCAATCAGAACCACTGGGGAATGAGGAGAATTCACAGATTGCATTTTAATCCATGGCCCTGTTTTGAGGCTTACACAGTCAGACGCAGTATTCAAAACATCAAGTATTTCAAACCGGTCTCCATTTCGCCAACAGGTTTACTCCGTGTTTGTGAGTTGTCCAGTTAACTGTTTCGGATAGACTCCTTTAACGACCGGATCTTTTGTGCGGTGAATACCATAACGGTACATGTGCTTCTTAGCCGCTGGGAAACGAACTGAAGCATGTGCTGGATATAACTCCGTACACATGCTGTAAAAGCAGGGACACTGTTGAACAGAAGACTTACGTATACCTCAGTGCTGTGGTCAATCTGAGTGGTCGATTAGTTACTAAATAGGAAAGCGCCAGGTAATGCGAAGTTCACGTTTGTACCGAAAGTCTGTTTGAGACAAATGGATGATCACGCACAGTTGTAGAAAGCGCTCATCTTTGTCGGTCCTGAAAGCAGCTCTTCTACCGGCCCGGCTCTCATGCTTGCTCATTCTTTCCAACCCAGTACCAAAATCGCCAACCGGAATAGTGGTATGTGTGCGCTTCGCCATCCGCAGGAGTCTCAAAGCGTTCCTGATGGTGTTACCACTAGTTTGTTGGGGCGAACGCAGAGATACCGAACATATTTCGGGTTCGGGGCCGATGATTGAAGAATATGACAGACCCGCCAAGTCAGACTGCGCACAGTCAACTGTTCATGCGAATCTTCAGCTCTCAATGCAATGCTCCCACCACTGAGACCACGGAAAGTCGCAGATGGATCATAGGACATCAGGAGAGTGAACTGTGAATAACCTGAGCTGCCGTGTGCAGCTGCATTCCCGTAGTGTTGAGTGGTACGCTCGTTTAGACACAACAAACCTATTTTTAAAGAGGGTATGGGTAACGGGAGTCTGTTAACCTATCTGAAAAAGATTATGGGTAGTAAACGCTGCTACGTACAACAGGTTCCTTGGTGTTGGAAGTGCGTCTGGGTTTCAGCATTGTGGATGGGTGTATAGGGGACGATAGCAAAATTACGGAGCTACTGCTAAATATAATTATCATCATCATGATGATAGCATGACATCAGTGTTCAGCACTGATGCTTTGCTGCCATACAACCATGATTTATTTGAAAGCCTTATTGTGAAGAAAGCAATAAAGGTGGACGGGGGAAGGGACTTAGTGCTAGCTTACCACAATCATCCCGAGGTGCCTACACCTCCAAACACTCAGTCAGGCAATCTGGATAGAAACTGACAAGAGCACCACTGACATCGGTTGGCAGCCATAGCTTGCAGCGTCCTCAACCAGGCGCAGTGAGGATCACGCGGTCACTATCCTGGAAGACGAGTATCACCAACAGCACCGAAACGTTTCCTTCCTTCTCTCCTTCATAGCCCTATGCCAGGTTAAGGGCTGGCCACCTCTCTGCTTCCGCCACTCTGAGTTGGGCATGGAAAACACCACTCTCTTCGGCAAACGATGGTTCGGTATACACGACACATGTCCCAACCAGCTTCTGGTGCTGGGCACATTCTTCAATGGAAGTACCCGTTGAACAGCCGAAAACCCGCTTACCTCGATATGGATTCGCCGAGAAGAAAGTTCGGCTGAAGAACCCTAACTTGAGCCCTTGACTCAGTTAGTGATGGAAGTTGGGTTTTTTGTTCCAGGGCCCCGACGATATCCCACAACCCGAAAATGTGACCAGGGAAGCACGAGGTGAGTTATCCTGAGAAATCCTGTCCGGAGCTAATGACCCCATAGCCGGCAGCTCGAATGACCCGATGGAGAAGGGCGAAGGCATCGCCGTCTGGCTCTTAGTACAACTGAGCACACCAGATGGCATTTAAATGGCACCAGAATGGCTGCTTTATTAGTATTGGGTATCGGTGGTGGTCGGAACGTACGGTTTCGTGGTCTACCTGGTTTAACTCATCCCTCCTAGGAGGACGTACAATCACGGCTATACCGCGGCTCAGTTCTGGATCTAGTCTTTAGACTAGCGTTCTCAGCAGAACAACCACCAGAGTCACAATGAGTGTACTGAACGCCAAAAACAAGTCAAAGGCAATCTACAGCATCTTGTACTCGATACGTTTGACGGCAGACCGGATGTCATGTGGACGAGACTCAGGCAGACTCGGCGCACACCAGAACTGCTGGCTGTAAAACCCACGTTTTTGACCAATCAGAGATCGGCCTGATGCTGGACCGGTCCAGGATTCACAAATGATACACAGGATCGAGGTTTTCCCCCAAGCTTCCAGGTTCGGGTTTGTTCTTGTCATCCAACGGCTTCGGTTCACCTAAAGGGCACTACAGAAAAGGTGTGTAGCACCGCTCTTTAAGTTCTCAGCTATGGGCGAGTTCTCAGCTTGCCAGGGCGAGGGCTCACATAAAAAGCATCTAAAAATGCGTTGAAGTGGGTGCTAGATGCAGCTTGAACAATCGTCGAAGGAAGGTACCAGTCCAATGACTACAAATTTGCGGCGTCGACATCCATTTGGAGGCCGCTGGTGTTTGAACTCCGGCCAGCGCAAACCGGCCTCCCACGGGGCGAAAAAACCCTGCAAGTAAAAAGCAGCTCTCGGAGCCATCAAGACACGAAGCGGCCAAGTATGCCGTAGAGGCCCCTTCAGAGTCTTGGCCTCAAACCCGGCGTACAGCTATTAAATCTGCTTACCTCTGTGGTTGCACACCTCTCGGCTCCTCACCTTCGGAGGCTGCAGAGACAATGTTGTCCACAAACTGCCTCAGCATTTTCAACAAACTTTGTGATATTAAACAGTCAGCTTGTCTCGAACAGCCGTCCATAATCGCACTCACAGATACCTGGCTAACACCAGATGTCTCTGACGCGGAGATCTCGGTAGACGGCTGCTCTGTTTTTCGAGCCGGCTCAAAACGAGGGAGGGCTGTGAGGTTGCTTTACATATACGTGCGGCCCCGCCTATCCCGATTGTCCACCCTGATACCACTCCTGCAGCTTTTGGCGATGCGCTGTGGAGTCAAATTCAGCTGTGCGGGTCCTTCTCGGTGTGGTCTACCGTTGCCCCTCGAGTCCCCCGGAAGATGACCAATTACTCATACGAAACCTTGAGCAACTCTCCTCCAGTAACCACTTCACTCGTCTCTTGCTGGTAGGTGATTTCAACACCCCAAGGGCCTCCTGGATGGAGCTCCAGCCCGTCGGATCAAGTGGACTATTTGCAGCGGCGCTGACCAAAGTCGTTCAACAGAGCGCTCGGACTCAACGTGTTGCCGCACCCAGCAGATACCGCGCAGGCCAACAACCATCCCTCCAGGATTCAGCACGCAGCCGGAGTGGCTGCAAGCTACCTAAAAGAATTCGGCGACTTCTGGAAAAGAGGTTTCAACATTTTTCAAAAAGTTGACTATAGGAGACACAGAAGATGAGCTGGCATTTCGTAACATACGAAACCGCTGTAAATCAGAAATCCGCCAATGGAACATACAAAAACATGCCACCATTCGAGACCCCGCCCGGAAAAACAAAAATACATGGGACGTCGCCGCAGAAATGTGCCGATCGCGTACTCCTTGAGGGACAGGAACGGGGCACCCACGAATGACCCAATAATGGTACCTGAGGTCT
This sequence comes from Opisthorchis felineus, assembly GCA_004794785.1. Classification (NCBI taxonomy): domain Eukaryota; kingdom Metazoa; phylum Platyhelminthes; class Trematoda; order Opisthorchiida; family Opisthorchiidae; genus Opisthorchis; species Opisthorchis felineus. Next base: position 397,051 of record SJOL01005821.1, on the reverse strand, counting down.
ACAGGGAACATTGTGCAGGCCTATATTCAGCCCCAGAGTCCTCGCCACATCCAATCTTGTCAAGGCGTAACTACGAATGGCCTCTAACCGACTTGGTCTTCACGGTGGAGGACATTCGTCAACCCTTGCACAAGATCAACCCGTTCTGCTCGTTTGGGCCAGACGAGGTCTACCAAAGGATCCCGAAAGAAACGTCGTTCACACTGGCAAAACATTTCTACCTGGTGTTTCGTCAGTCGCTTGACAAAAGCCACCTTCCCTCTGCTTGGAAAGAAGCAGTTGTCACGCCAATCTACAAAACTGGTGACCGACTCTCGCCCGGCAGCTACAGGCCTATAAGCCTCACTAGCGTGCCGTGCAAGGTGATGGAACGCATTCTGAAGTGAGCCATCCTAGATCACCTTACTACCAACAACTTGATATCTTCAGTTCAACACGGGTTGCTCCCAAACCGTTCTTGCGTGACGACCATGCTCGTATTCGTGGACAGCTTAACCCAAGCCAAGGATGGGGTCTCATATCAGATGCCATATTTTTCGACTTCTCAAAGGCATTCGATCAAGTCCCACATGTCCCGCTGCTCCACAGACTCGAGTCTTACGGGATTCAAGGGGAAATTCTACGCTGGATTAAGCTGTTCCTATCAGGCAATACATTCCGTGTGAAAGTAGACCCGATCTACTCTTCTCTGGCACCGGTCTCCATTGGAATTCTTCAGGGCTCCGTTTTGGGACCACTGCTGTTTCTGGAATACGTCAATGACATTCCAGATATTCTTGCAAGTCCACGTCTACTTTTTGCGGACGACTTGAAATTCTAGGTTTCCAATGCCAATGTCCTTCAATTGGATGTAGACGCTGCAAAGCAGTGGTCATTGGACTGGCACCTTCCTCTGAAGGACGAAAAGTGCGTCCATGTGTCATTCGGAGGGTAATCAGCGAACTTCTATGTCGTGCATGATGAGAATGGACCAGAAGACATCACGAAGAAAGATGCCAAAAAGGATTTGGGTATCTGGTTCTCTTCAAACATATCCTTCTCATTGCACCATGAGAAATCGGCCCAAAAGGCATTCACCGTTCTACGGATGCTTCGGCGCACCTTGTCCCATACTACTCGCACGGACTTTCAAATACTCTATGGGGCCTACGTCAGACCGCTTCTTGAATATGCTAAGTTGTCTACTCAGGATACACGAAGGACGTAACCCTCATTGAGCGTGTCCAGCAGCTGCTACGAAAATGGTTGCTGGCCTTAAATCCGTGGACTACGAAACGCGTCTTGCGGTGCTTGACCTCTTTCCCCTCGAGTATCGTCGCCTCCGACGAGACCTACTACTTACTTATGCCCTGTTTGAACAAGGTTTGGCCAACAGGTTTTTCACCGTGGGGGACATGGCAAGCAGATTTTCAAGCTCAGAGCGCATACTTACACTAGGCAATATTTTTTCTCATTTCGGGTAGTTTCTGCGTGGAATAACCTTCCTCCAACGGTTGTCCACGCTCCATCTAGAACCCAGTTCAAAGCACTATTAGACACTTTCTTATGCGAGTCCTCGTGCTGGCAAGCATACTGCTCCGCGCGGAGAATTTAAAGAGCAGTGCTACGCCATTTTTAGGTTGCGTTTCCATGGGAATGGCAGCTGCTGAAAAACAAGAACAAAACCAACCCGGGGAACATGGGAGAGAGCCTCGATGCTATGTATCAACCCGTGACTCCGCGAATTTCAGGTCGTCCGCAGTAAGTAGACATGGAGATGAAAGCGCATCTGGGAGGTCTTTGAAGTAGATTATAAACGGGAATATTCCCAATACGAAGCCTTGAAGGGCTCCCACGAAAACTGGTGACGGGGGAAAGCAGGTCAAACATACTTTCATTCGGAATGGTCTATCTGGTGGGAGCGTCTAAATCCAGCATATGATTTCTCTCTGAATCCCACAAGACTCGAGTTTTCGGGGCGGCGGAACTAATGCTTTTGAGAAGCCAAAATATATGGCATGCGATGAGTCCCTCGTGTTTGTCTAGGGTTGAGGTGATTTAAGGTGGCCCGCTTCAGAATGCATTCCATCATCTTTTAAGGTATGCTGGCGGTAATAAAGAGCCTATGGGTGCCGGACGATAAGCAGTCACGAGTTTTGTGACAATCGGTAAGTTCCAAGCGGAGGCAAGATTGCCCTCGTCGTGTGACTGAGGAACCCCCGGTAGAGATGCTTCGCCAGTGTGAGTGACGTTTACTTCAGGATACTTGGATGGATCTGGTACGGCCCCAGCGCGCTGAAGGGGTTTGTCCTGTGCAATGGTTGAAAAACATCCTCCCCGTAAAGACCAAGTTCGTTAGAGACCGTTTGTAGTTACGCCTTGCCAAGAATGGATGTGGTGAGATCGCTAGGTCGCTAGGGTGGAATACAAGCCTGCATAATGTTCTCTGTAGGCTTCAGATACCACTAATAGGTCACTCATGGTCTCCCCGTCTCTGTGGCTTAAGCGGAAGACGGTGGGCTCTTTCATTTGGCGGTTTTTCTTACATAAATAGCGTAGCGAAGTCCAGCGTCGTAGCCTGTTTTTGCATGTTCCACTGGCCGGTTGCTGATTCCCAACAATTCCGCATCCTACGAGATGTTAGCTCATCCTCTGTGTCCCCTGTAATGTTTTTGAGGAATAGTTCAGACCTCGCTTCCAGAAGGCACACGAAGCCATACGTCCACTACAAAAATCCCCTGAATGACTTTGTCCCTATGGTAATTTTTGATGCCAAGGTTCTGCCTTTTTTGTATCCTAAAAGTTGGCTTCTCTGATCTTCGTTACTCAGTGGTTTGGGACAGATGCACCTTGACTCACTTTGGCGACGAAACACATGTCAGCACGATTCACCTCGGGATGTAACAGTGCGAAATTCTTTGGAATGATGTGAAACATGATTAAAACCTCTGCCCAGTCGAATTGGGCTTGTACGGCGGCCCAGTGAACCTTGATACCTAATCAACGTTTCTTCTCCAACTTAATAACGTCAGCGTTAAAAACACCCATGCCGTGAATGTGCCACCGTTCTACGCACATGAAGATAAAGTGGCTTATCCTTGCATTAAGGGCGAAATGAATCAAACCGAAGGTGGTCAAAGAGGATCACGTTTGTGCTGAAAAGGCCGAATTTGAAAGCCGTTTGGGCGCGTTCGACTCACTTCCTCTGGGCTCTGTCAAGTCAGGGGAAATTTAATTAGACTTAGCCACATCTTGCATGACGATGCTAACATCTAAATGCTCAGCTACTTGCCACTGCGTTTTAGACACACAAGAGGGATGGATTGAAACTGTTAGCGACGGTCCGGATCATCATTTTCCGGAACACCGTGCCTGCTGTGATGATGAAAGAGAACAACAACAGATCTAATCCCAAACTGGAGAAAAGTCTGAGAGGAATATGGTAACGAAATCAATCTCGATGACCTACTCCCCATGTCACCGTGGCGAGGAGATTTAAAGGTAATATTGCCCTCTCGACTGAATACTTAATACACCATCGGCCTACACAACTGGCTCGAGAGTTGGGTGGGACCTTCAAAATATTTCGGCTATTTGCTCTATGGCGGAGGCTTCCTAAAAGGAGCGTTCCTGGAGCTCCAGCTCGGAAGTGGCGCCATTTCTACACTCCCGGATCGAGGATTTTGCGCCTTATTCGCATAACCAGCAGAACATGGTTTAGCCACACTTTGCAATCTGATCAGGCGTCATCTAGATGTAGCCGATAATCACCTTGAACGGCGGCTGTGGGTATACTTTTCCAAACATAATACGTTTTCATTTTATGCATGGCGCGATTTCTTTTTCAACGAAAGGAAGTCCTTCTGAGCCACTTCCTACAACCCGGTTTACGACCATGAATGCACAAGCTTGTTGCACGATCGTTTGCCTTAAAATAGCTAATTAACCTCGGGTGAACGAGATGCTTGCCAGTCAGCGTGTGCGCCAGTCCTGTGCGCCCTCGTCGGAGGCAGGACCTTCCACGGGTTCACGAGTATCCGCAGGACGAGTGGGCATTGCTTCCGAATGCTTCTGCCAAGATCCAGGTGGCATTGAATGGTCTCAGATGTTGTGGGCGAAAACCGGGTGCGAAAGCTGGATCGTCGTGGTTACAAGTTCCCACGTTTGGAATGCTGTTGTTTGGAAGGAGTAGAAACAGTTAACGAGTAAGTAACTAATATCACTGCACATTTACGCTAACGCAATAATATATTGTACATCTTATACACATTAGGAGCGTTGTACCAAACAAGTTAGGATGAAAACCATCGGGTAAAATTAAAAGGGCATCGCGTATTGGCGCCCTTGCTCCCCGCTATCCGTTAAGACAAGTGAAAGCGCTCCTGATTTGCAGTTGCTCGGTCCCATTTGCCCAGTGAACACAAGCCGAACATACACGTCTCACACAAGGGTTAATCGATCTGGGAAGGACCTGGTAGTCAAAAAGCAATGGGATAACTAGTGTATGAAGATCATACGCATGGGTGTTAGCTTGCTCAGCCGAGGATAATGTACCTGACCACAATACGCTACAGATTACCCGCGCACGTCTAAACCTGGATCAACCGCCATTTCCAGTGTATTTTGTGGTGCAATGGGTGTCTAGGAAACCAGGCTCGGTAATGGCACGGCGCCGATGTTCAAGATGATGGTTTGGTGGATAGTGACACTTAATTGTGCTGTTTTCTAATTTTTACATTTTGTAGTGCCATAGTGCCAGCTACCCGCCTGGCAACGCGACTGCTTGTGGGGCACAGACAAGATGCCGTATTTAGAAGTGGCTGTTCTTCTAGAAGCTCGTGCCTACCTAAACTGTAGCGCGGGTGCTGCCCGGAAAATACGGGGTGGATTGCTATGCATATCACGCATCAAGCGGTAAACTGTGTGCCATTGCCGGTAAACAGTGCCAGTTTCATACACTTTTTGGGTGGGTCACTGTTCAGATAGTTGCCAATGGGCTGGGTCATAGAATTAGCACGACCTTTTGGACCTACTTACTGACTGTTGTCTTTGCCATACATATTGCACCAATCCAAAACGCGGAGTATCGTCGATTTCCGGTGGAGTATCGTTTGGGAAGCACTAATCAGAAAGCGAACACCAAACCGTATCACAGAATAGTCGATATCCGATGGGCCGAGCAATACGGATCATATGAAAAGGTTCACAGTGGACCAGTGGTCGATGATGAACTGCGTTATAGAATCAGCCTAAAATCAGCTTGGTAAACGGCTTTCGACCAAAGATGTGTAGCATTAAACATGAAAATGTCGCCATCGATCACTTAGTGGATTTTTGTAGCAAGTAACCCATGTAGATGATGAGAAATGTGGACTGACCGGTTAGGTGACCATGGCTTCATCTTTGCCTGGACAGACAGTGCGTATCAAATAATTGACGTCTCTTTTGGCAGGCATCACAGCATCGCTTTATTTTGATCGATTCTAGATGTTCCAGCGCTCCTACAAAACTTATCTTCGGTAGCTGGTTTTTCAGACGAAAAAATTCCTGACACTGGCACCCGCAGCATTGGCTTCGGCCTGGCTTTTATGCATGATGTCATAAAAAGCAAACCACTTGTGCCACTCACCTTGTTACTTTTATGTAAAGGCCGTTATGGGATAGATAATTACCATATGTTTTTCTGACCGCGCTTTTTATGCAGAATCACAGGTCTTTAGGCGCACATTTGATTTGGTGGCTATGCTGGCGCTTCAACTATTTTTCAGGGTTCACGACCCTCTGGGATTACAGAGGTTTCATGCACATTGGTTAAATGGCTGTGGACAACTCGCAGGTAGACCCCATGGACGATTAAGGGTGGTTTACTTTAAATGAAGATAATACATGGAGAAAATGTAAATAGTTGGCGTAAAGAGATCACCAATCAATCTGATCACCAGATGTACGCCGTTCATGATGTATAGCTGCACAGTGAGTGGCTTATGCGTCAGTATAGAATGCGTGTCATTTATTGTGGTAGTCGTAGGACGGTAGCAACCGTCAATCCGGAGGGCCAGTAGACTGTAATTCCAGCTCACCAACCGACCTTGTGTGAGAGCCTCTGCGGAAGTTAAACTTGCACCCTTTGGTACACCCCAGCTGGTTAAATCAGAATAACGTCCGGCGTCTTCACCACAAAATATCTCACTGATACACCTCAGCTCTGATGCGTCTACGCCTATGTATGAACCCTCATCAAAGTTCTTTAATGGTATGTTGTTCACAGTGCCACCAAGGATTAGATGGTGTACCTGTCTAGAATTTGCATACATATGTAAGAACAAGAGAGCAGCAGAGTTGAATGTGCACCGCATATCTATCTGCAGTTCGTAGTGTGCACGGATAGTTAAGCGTCCACATGCCATTCCGCATTGACGCCAACACAACTGTTATAGTGGGGTATTGTCACGGATTATAACATCTTGGCATTAGAGCATGCATCCTGATACACCAGCATTTATTCGTGTATTCGATCCAAGTTACACTTAACGTAATCTACGTGGTGTTCCTAATGATCCAACGAAACTATACTACGAGCGTTTAGTGTTGCTGAGAAGATTTTCCACTGCTGAGTAGGCAGTATTTTCGGACTGGCGCGATTAATCATGAGTAAGATGAAAAAATTTTCAGCTGATCAAAAGACAATTCCAGAATGGCAAAGCTATAAAACACCCCGTTTTTTCAAAAACTCTGAACTACCCTGGATGAAGGCGTTGAAAACCCTGGGTTTCATTCTTGAAGGGTTGGTAAACACCTCTTCGATATCCAGCCAAAGTCTTTGTTTGGCGTTCACCTACAACACCAGATCCACCAAATTGTTATTTGGTGGAGTTCGCGCGGTTAAGCCCGGTTTCCAGCCAGGTTTTGTGTTCGGAAAGAGGGTGACTCTTGACAACTAACCGTATAATCCGATGTCGGGCGGGTATTCATTTGTGATTCAACCTCATTCTGGTACTGAATAACGGGAGTCTGGCTGCCAGTTAGTCACATTTTGTTTTATTTTACTTTTGTCTAGCCACCTGCCAAAGATATCCTAACGTTTTGGGAATCATATTAACATCACTGTGCAACTGCGCTGCTCGTATATCCCCACGCCAGTTAGTTGCCTAAGCAGTTCAACGCTGAGGCAGATGTAGCATACTCATTTCATGGTTGTCATAATAACCCTCAGCAGGACTCCGTGGTTATATTACAATCAGACACACGGACTGTCCGGAGGATATCCAACAGTTGTGTAATAGCTTACAACATTTGAGATAGGGCTAAGTAGCTAAGAAGTAACTTTCGCAGAGCCACCTCCCCCGTTACCGCACCGTTGAGTAAACTTGAAAAAACATCAGATGTGCTATTGCGCTTACATGGTGAGAATGTGAGCAAATTGTCGCATGGCCATTTTTCGCCTACTCGCGGTGGCTAAACGAAAATGGTACGCCAAACTTGGCGCAGGTTACCTCAAAAAACGTCGGTGGTGAGCTCTATTATTATTGGTCAACAACCCGCAACCGCAATCGGATAGACCTTACGGTTGTGGTCGACAGAGGGACGGTCCTTTTTGGGCCAAGATTTAATGCCGCTTGTTCATCTGTGTAGGGGTGTTACACCCTTCAAAATTCGGATTGCGCCTGCCTTTGTTTCCATGGGAGACATTTCTCTTGAGCATGGTTGAAAATTTCGATTATTACTGCATGCAATGCAAGAAATAACACCTTTTCTATTCCTGGATTCGCCGTAGTTCAAAGATTCGCATTGAGAATTCTGCAAGCGGATTTCGGCTGGGTGATGCTTGTTTGTTTCGTTGGAATGCCGATGTTTTTGTTTCATGTTGATGCTGATTTGCGTCTTGTCCACGATAAGTGAGGCCAGGTCTACGTACGTAAGTTCTCCAGTTACGCCGCTGTCGGATTTGTGGTTTTAGCCTTTGGGGTGCCTTGGGATGATTGCATTCGAAACCACACTGACCGCGTTTGACGGGGAGGAGTTTGGGCTCGTAGTTATGCATTTTCAAAAGAAGATAACCCCGGGTCGGTTCTGCGGTTGCCTAATTAACTGGAAGTTCCAAAGCCAGGTTTGTCCCGGTGGGCCGATCAGCGTCCGTAGGTCCTTCACAGTAGTCTCCTAAGGTAAGGTCAACGTTTTTGGCGTACCTGTCAGTTGATTTCACTGCTTGTCCCTGCACACCAGATTTCAACCATCTTAAAACTAGCAGCTTGATTGTGGAGTTGACTAAATGGTTTTTCTTGTCAGCCAGAGAAATGGCTGATAGTAGTCTCACATATAATAAAGTTTCCATCCTTTCGAGGTCCGTAACAGCAGGAGTGTCGCTGCCATCGCTAATCAGTGGGTGGGCCACGGGTAAGTACAGGCTCCGTTCTGCTCTTGTGGTCGATCTGATCAGTGTGCTTTTAAGGGAATGATAATCAACAACTTTAACGCGGATGGTAGGAAGTTTTGCATACGTTATTTTGCCGACGAGACCCGGCCTGATTCGCATTTGTCTCCTGGAACAAACGTGACTCAGTTTTTGCGCCTCTAGAGCACGATCCTCAGTGATGCATTCGATTTTTAGAAAGGTTCTTCTTAGATTTACAGACCTCATGGTTTCCTCCCGTGTCAGCTGGACAGCAAATGAGATAGCAGGCTCAAAGGTGCGTTTGCTTTCCTTTACCCACAAACATTCTGAGTGAAGCGACGTGTATCAAATTCTTTAGGAAAAGTGGCATGATTGGTTCGGGAATCTAGCCCCATATTATCAGCTTGGATCTCTATACGACCATCTAACTGTGAAGCTGAGGAAGTTTTGGTTGTGGTGTTAGAGAGCTGGATTAACGCCTTGGTAATTAAGGGGCCCGGGATATAAAATACAAGGTGTTTATTCCACACAAAATTCTTAGAATTCTCAGTGAAATTTTGTCAAGGCTGCTGTCTTTATTGAACCCGCATTCACAAAAGTCTTTTAATACCCCAATAAAAGCGAAAATTCGCGCTGTTGTTCAAGCTGAACTTGATGATTTCGTTTTGGCTGGTGTCCTCTTGTTTGTAGAAAACTTAACACCCTGAAGGCAGAGACTAATGGCACAAGCAAATGGGTCATGCGCTTTAGCTAGTCGTTCCGTCCGGTCATTTATCAAACAAGTATGCCAAAAATGACACTAAAACAGGCAGGTCAAAAGACATCCGATAGCTTCAAAAGAGAGCAGCCTGTCGTAATCTGGCTCAGGTGTGTAGATACTTAGGTGCACAGCGGCAGCAATGCCACCCGGAAGGTTGTATTTGTGTGGAAACCCTTTAACTTGCATACACGTGCGAACTCAGTGAATTGTTAGGACAGCAAAGCCTTCTCCGGTAAATTTGCGCGGTTTTAACTGAAACCAATTCCGAACTTACTGCATCTTAAGACAAGAGATCTGCTGGCGACTCACGCTCTAACAGTGTTATACACTTCATTCCCACGGCCAAATCTGCAACACAAACCTAAAATATCACGGTGAATTTCATTACTATGTGGATTCTAGTCCAGTGCCCGTGCACTGTGCAACTATTTTGCACCAAGTAATTATTTAGGAAGCTCTGTTATTAGCTGCAGCCACCGCGCTCTACTGTGCTCCCTCTACTTAAACTCTCAGAATGCTTAGACTCCCACGGATCAGCCTTAATATATCCGGCTGAATAAACACCGCCTGTCTGAACCCACACTGTTTTAGTCAACCAAAAATTACGCAGACGTCCGCTGAACGACAGTTCCCTCGCCACCATTACTCGCAACCATCACTGGAATGCCTGCAGCGGCACTTTCGTAAACTGTTTGCTTTGTTCCCAGGTGCCTGCTATCAGCTCCCTTCACTGCGTCTTTGGACATCGTCCGCTGAGGGTGTAAAACATCCGGATGCAGTCAAAACATCTTCCAAACTCAAGTTTAAATACGTCTAAAAAGTTAAGGCCTGCTGGTCTACCAAAGCAACCCTACTCTTTTACTTCACTAGGAGCGCTCAGGTCCGAGAAGAGCTGGCTAATCTCAAGGTTCGCCAACAGAAGTAAGAAAACAAACTAATCGTTATCCAAAGCGTACATCCAGTTGTACAACTTTTAAATCCTTATGTGGCCTGTGTTCCATCAAACCGTGAAAGCTTGCACATCCTTTCTAACACGTTTACTCTGAAACTCATCGATTAATGTCATGTCTTCACCAGGTCGTAAGTTCCCATAACCTCAACGAAATTCTGCAGCAAAAACTTCACTTTACCAGCAAGTGTCACGCCAAACCAAATTTGTACAATTCAAAGTTTCCACTAGCCACAGCTCATATTAGTGCGCCCAAAGACCAAACAAATGTCCTGCGTCTGCTAACGTCACAGGCCCTCCTATGTTTTGCCCAACAAATCCGAACGTTACAGTTTAGAGCCTTACTTATTTGACTTCCAAATCGGCCTAATAAGGGGACACTTTCTGAGTCCAAGAACCTGGTCGGTCAGCTTTAATTTAGCTGTAAACTAACCGATAGACCGGATTGGGAGATACGGCCAGGTGTCCAGGTTACAAAGGTATCATTATTGCGCGCCTTGATCCAGTCAGCAATCATATGCGAATGAACGATCTTGGGCTGTAACGGCACTAAAGTATCCAAGGTCTGAGAATGTTCGTCCGCTAGGCCCAAAGGAACGTATCCTCTTGAAGGATATTCCCCAACTGGAAATGCTCTGAGTGCTCCTAATAATGACCGCGCATCTCACGACAACTCCGGAAGTCTGTTTTGTAACCCAATCTCGGGAATTATGGACCAGTCCGGGCTGGAAAGGGTTTGCTGTTTCGCTTTCTGCTTCGAGCTTTTGTTCATCTAATGAGAACGTCAGTTGTATGAAAAGATTTAGGTATAATGTTTTGGTAAACCCATTATTCAGACTGCCTTACAAAAATTTTGTCTATCCACTAAGTCCGATGGTTGTTGTAACGTTGAATCTCATGCACTCTTCAGTTTCTGAGTGAGTGACCACCCAGAAATAGGTAACCTCATTTTTGGGACCAGCGCTGTGCAGCATGTACCGACAGTGTTCTTGTCATCCATCACCATCTCATCCATCTCTTTTGCAGACGTTCATCTCCTGGGACTACATCTGCACCTGCTCTCTGAGGTGTAGTTGTGTTGCAGAGTGTCTAGCACCTTCCATCGTAATTGTTTTAATGCCCATCTCCACTGACCTCGTATTTCCTTACCTCCGGCCTTAACCTTCTGTGCCCAGCCAACTTATTCATCGTCCTTTTAAGCCTGGTCCCATCCCTGAATAACCCTGTCAACTCTATTTAATGTCTGATGCTTTGCTTTGACTAGATTTAGCTAACTTTAGCCAAACCGAAGCCTCATTTCCTCACTGTTCGGAACCTTTCCGCATCCTCTGACCACGTGCAGTGTACGTACATCAAATAGTGGGTCTGAAGATGAACAATGAATGAAATACTTGTTTGCTTCCACAGTCCGTTCATTCACACATATACATAATACTGTGGTGTGTCTTTACTTGACACGGCGGTTCACACCAATGCTTCGTCGTCGTTTAGCCATAGTACGCAGGCTGGGAACATCTCCATTCTACTCCCATGGCCCAAATGTAGCTATCGTTTAATTTGCCTCCGCGACTTGCCTCTTCCACTGGCTGTTTGCTTGTTCGAAATGACCGACCTGTTTTATTGGTCTGGCTTTCATCCCGACCGGATAAAATATCTGGTAGCTGGAATTTTTTATTAATGCACAAACCGCAATTATGACTGCTTGGCTGCCTGTCACCCTGCGGATCTGGTAGCACGCACGACGGATGAACACCTCGTGTGGTGGACGGGTATGCCCTACAGGGAGGGTCGCCTTGTTACGTTGCACCATGGTGCGTTCGTATACTCGCCACCCCTCCAGTAGCAAGGGTGCATCGCACATCACCGGTGGTTCTGAGCCTGGCCCTTAATTCGGGAAAACCATAAAAGAGCACAGTTGTTGTTTGTCTGTAGCTGGATCGGACTTGTCACGGTTGTCACTTGTCTGATAACATCAAGGAATACAAGTAAATGATAGGTGTCCTTTCTTCTGATTTAAAAAATATATGCATGGGGTAGTCTAAAGGTACTGTGCGAGGCTCACGGCTGACGTCGACGTGCAAGGGGTTGCCACCTTCGTCTTGGTTGGGTTGCACCACCCCAAGTTTACTTACTCATCCTGATATAACACACACGTTCTTCCCTCTTGTTCTCTGAAGCGATCATCTACATTGAAAATGCAGATTCCTTACTGTTTCGTGAATACCAGCAGTCACAGCTAGCGCCTAATGGCTGATTTTGCCATGCACCTTTCGTTTCTTGGAGCTGACAGCAGTGACTCGGTGACCGGCGACCCATACTTCAACCTTCCTGTTGAGTTGACGTAGTAGGTTCCAGTTAAACTACGGTTCTTATCCGTTACCCCAGAAGCTGTCGCCCAACCACTTTTTATTCGTCTGCTGTCCCTGTTTACAGTAACGCTCCCTTTGCACAACGGAAACCTTATGATTGGATTTTTTCGCTGAGCTAAAAACTACCGCCATGTAATCCCACCATGTATTCGTCTGTTTCAACCAGTCCAGCGGCTAGCCTCTCTGCCTCGACGGCTAAGTCTTCACCATCCCCAATTTAAGCACCTACTCTGGCCCAGCTAGTACTTGGCTTCTAGGTCAGCCAACAAAAATCCACCTCCCTCTGGTTTCATTTAGCTCGCTGCCATCCTCTTTTAGATTTTTCTACTGGACAACGTTTTATCTGATGCCTCCTGGCACTCACCAGACGCTACCACTCTCATCCTATTCCTTCCTCATTCCACCTCTTCCCAAGCTTCAAACTTCGGCTGTAGTTGCGCAAACGCCAAGTTCAACCATCATTCATTAAATCTGGCATGTCCGCGGTCT
>SJOL01005821.1:328747-383178 GCA_004794785.1 Opisthorchis felineus | reverse complement strand
TGTTACGTTGCACCATGGTGCGTTCGTATACCCGCCACCCCTCCAGTAGCACGGGTGCATCGCCCATCACCGGTGGTTCTGAGCCTGGCCCTTAATTCGGGAAAACCATAAAAGAGCACGGTTGTTGTTTGTCTGTAGCTGGATCGGACTTGTCACGGTTGTCACTTGTCTGATAACATCAAGGAATACAAGCAAATGACAGGTGTCCTTTCTTCTGATTTAAATATATGCATGGGGTAGTCTAAAGGTACTGTGCGAGGCTCACGGCTGACGTCGACGTGCAAGGGGTTGCCACCTTCGTCTTGGTTGGGTTGCACCACCCCAAGTTCACTTAATCATCCTGATATAACACACACGTTCTCCCCTCTTGTTCTCTGAAGCGATCATATACATTGAAAATGTAAATTCCTTACTGTTTCGTGAATACCATCAGTCACAGCTAGCACCTAATGGCTGTTTTTGCCATGCACCTTTCGTTCCTTGGAGCTGACAGCAGTGACTCGGTGACCGGCGACCCATACTTTAACCTTCCTGTTGAGTTGACGTAGTAGGTTCCAGTTAAACTGCGGTTCTTATCCGTTACCCCGGAAGCTGTTGCCCAACCGCTTATTATTCGTCTGCTGTCCCTGTTTACAGTAACGCTCCCTTTGCACAACGGAAACCTTATGATTGGATTTTTTCGCTGAGCTAAAAACTACCGCCATGTAATCCCACCATGTATTCGCCTGTTCCAACCAGTCCAGCGGCTAGCCTCTCTGCCTCGACGGCTAAGTCTTCACCATCCCCAATTTAAGCACCTACTCTGGCCCACCTAGTACTTGGCTTCTAGGTCGGCCAACAAAAATCCACCTCCCTCTGGTTTCATTTAGCTCGCTGCCATCCCCTTTTAGATTTTTCTACTGGACAACGTTTTATCTGATGCCTCCTGGCACTCACCAGACGCTACCGCTCTCATCCTATTCCTTCCTCATTCCACCTCTTCCCAAGCTTCAAACTTCGGCTGTAGTTGCGCAAACGCCAAGTTCAACCATCATTCATTAAATCTGGCATGTCCGCGGTCTACACTCACATGGTCTTTCTACTGATTGGAAATTTTCCGTGACTCTGCATCGGCTTGGCTCTATCTGTGTCAATCCTCTCGTCTAACCCAGATCCAGCTGCCACGGAAGTGCGTATCCCCTGTCCGAATGCGGCAACATTGACCGCCGTTACGGGGCTGTCCAGAACCCGAAGTATATCAGTGCAATGATGGCATGGCACTGCCATACCCAGTTTGATGTCACTCCCGCAACTATTTTTTCAGAGTCTCGACCGTTACCTGCCTCCCACTTGAGCCTGTAATTGCAAACACGAACAAGTTTTTCACCTTGCCCCAACCGCCTCTGGGACGAGTTCATTCTAACCCACTGAACCTTTCGTTCGGATTTAACCTACGTGCTTCCCTGCTGCAATTTTGGTTTGCCTCCTCCACGAGTTCAGTTTCATTTACGGTGTTCGTTTGCCCCTATCAATGGCACTATCTCCCCATCAAAACTATCCTTTACATCTGACTTCCCCACAACAGTGACACCAGTGAGTCTACTCAGTTTCAATTTAAAACACATTTTTGAGACGAAACTTGCCGTTGGCCTTCACTTAGAATTCTTTCATCTCCGTCTCTATTTTTGCTTTTTGTGACCCTAGCCTTTTACTCAACCGCCCAAGGTCACTCATGGCCGGCAACAGTTTTCAGTTTTAGCTCAGATCAGCCGGCTTCATCTTTGAACCAGTCGTACCTCATGCCCATTGTCCTAGTTTTTTCAGTTCCCACAACCGCGGTGACTTTTCACGTAATAAGCATGCCTCGTTGGTTGCAACTTCCTCTCGGCTGTGTTGTTGGCTGTCGCGTTCAGGTTGTAACGTCCCAATCATGCCTCAGTTGGCATGTTCCCTACAAGTTGGGAAATAGACCTGTTATTATTATAAGATAGCATGAATGTTTTGTGCCTGGGTGACGAAGTGAACCGGGTGTGCAACCACCCCAACTAAGATGAAGGTGACGAGGGATTCATGTGTCGATGCAAGACAAGAGCGTTGCAGCGTCTTCAGGCTACCCCATACATTCTTAACAGGCAAAAGGATAGGGTTCCTCTGCCCGTGTTTCGCAGAATTACCAGCTGTATGTCACAAATTGGATAATCCCAAATCAGCAGCTACAGGCATTCAACAAGGCTGTTGTTTAAGGAATTCCCTCACTCGGGGGCCAGCATCGGCGATGGGCGAGGCACCCTGGAATTGGGGTGGATGAATGATCGCGCCGTGGTGCAGAAGATTAGGAATGCCTTCTTCGCTGGGCGTAATCGACCATCAGGCAAGGTTTTTGTCTTTAAGCATCCTAAAAGGCCTACAAGATGGTAAGCCAAGTAGTCGTGAAATTTACGGTTTGAGCATCCAGAGGTTACTCCTAGTTGGTTTTATCTTATCCGGTCTGTGAAACACCAGGTGTTGAAAGTGCTCATTCGATTTCAGCGTCCAAGTTGCAGCCAGCCGCTAAATCTGGGTATCATGGAAGCTTTTAGTGCTGACAGCGCCCATTTAGGTGGTGGTTTTGGAATGCATGTATCCAGGGCATGCGTACTGTTGGTAATCAATGATGGTGTCCTAATGCGAAATGCCAACTAATGCGCAGACGCACCACGATGGTATGCACATTTGTGAATGGTTGGGCTATGGAACCTGCCAAGGACTGCATCCGCTTCTTACCCTTGAAACAACTAATTTTCTTCTGTGCAACTGCCCACGGTGGGAGGATGTGCCCTAGCTCTACAGAGTAAGAATCCACGGTCTTGTTTTGGTTAATGTAAGCTACAGCTTGGCATCAGGCGTTGAGCAAACTCAACAGTAAGCCAGTCATAGAAGGGGGCTAGTGCAACGAATGAGCCGTCCGCTTGCAAAACCTCAAGACCGAAGACATGGATGAACAGGCTTCTGAGGTAAGTACAAAAAGGATATAACGACAGGTGTCAGACGCTTTGGATAAAAATTTCCAATTTGGGAAAAAGTGCACGTGCATGCGCAATTGTTGGGTCTAATTCTTGACGTTGAGACAGAAAACAGTCACTATTGGCCAGGAACTTCCGGGAGGGAAGCTGTTCCAAACGTATGTTACCATTGAAGAGTTTACTTAAATGAGTTCACCTTCTAAGGTCAAGTTAGAGGAAAGTTATATGGCCGCGCAGAAGCAGTTAGGACCCCTCTCAATACTGTGTTCAGTGTAAACCGCAGCATGAAAAGGCGCTTGGCTTCCTCAGGAGAAAGGTTAAAGCCAATGATATTTTGCAGTCTCACGTAAAAGAACACAGCGCGGATACAGAAGGTGTGATTTCCTCATAGCTTGGATTAAAAGTAATAGAAGGAGTTTTGTCAAAGGCGGCTAGAGAAGTTGCGACGGGTACAGGAAACGAAAGGTGCGATTATTATATTTGCCATTTGTACTAGCACCTGAAATGAGGTAGGCGCACTTTTGATGTTGACATTTGTCCAAAGGTCATCAGTTTCTATTCAGGTCTTAATAATCTCCGAAATAAATGGGGTGAGATATGCTATTTATTGAGGCAGTGGCTGAGATGTCAGCAAATGCAAGAGACCAGTGAGAGATTAGCGGGAGTATTTGCTTAGCCACTCGAATAGGTGCAAGGACTTAGGTCTCTTGGTCTTGGGGCGTTTTTTGGCAAGTTAAGTGGGTGAACAATGAAGATGAAGGGCTTTCAGACCGCTTACAGGAAGGAAAAAAGGCACCCATGTGGCGATTTCGTTTAAAGTAACAAAATTAGAGAAATATCTCCGAGTGATATTTGGAAAGGGGAAAACTATCGCTTTTCAGCTGCATCCAATCTAGAATAGCTTTGTCGTAACCTTCAGCCTACTGGACCCAAGCCTTTGACACAAGAAATGGGATTTTTATTGAAGAAGGGAGAGTTAAACGAGGGTTTGGTAGGTCCGAGAAGCCGGAAAAACCTCAGCATAATATAAGAATAGTATGAAGGAATAAGCAGAATATCACCCAGTTAAGTGGACTAAGATGCACTTGACTTGAAATTGTCAACACACTAAAATGCGGCACGGAAAATGATGCGCCTGTTAATCCGTAACAGAAACACTCAGTTCACTGGGAAACCTGGTGTAAATGAAGGTTGAGGCTGTCCCAAGTTAACATAATGTAGTTCAACCCGTTGCACACCAGGTCTCAAGCCATGAATGTACACTCGATTTCTCGACCTCTTCTAAGTGAGGCCTGGTGGGACTTAGATGGAGGTTCAAGCGCAATAAAGACGTAAACGATTTAGGGAGGCAAAACAGATCAGGTTATTGAAAGTTTTGCGCGAATATAAATTTATTTATTGTCAAAAAACGGCGGGCACGCTACGGGTGACTGAAATCTAATAGGATAATACAACATTTGACCTTATCCGTACTGCAAGTTCCCCCACTTCACCATCCCCACTTACACTTTTCGTGACCGCAGCCATACGCCCAACAGCCCAGGGCCACGAAGCCTCAGTGACAGTTTTAAGCTTTAGTTCACATTGGCCGGCCAGATCGTAGCAGTTCTGTTGCCTCTCCAGACCCGTTATTCTGGTCCCACATTTTCTGAAGTTTGAAGTTGCTTATCACGTACCAAGCAGGAAGCCTCTTGCTATACCCTCTCGTATTTTTTTGCCCGCCACCATCAAATCTTAACGATCTGATCTTGTCTCATCTGATATGTTCCGCATAAGAAAGAAAGAGCCCTTTTAATTTTGGTTCCCTACCCATACCGCCTCAGGCGTGACCAAGTCTAAATCGGGTATGCCCATTGTTTGTGTCACCGTCCATTTTCCACAAAATTCCCGGTACCCACTAACCCTACCAGTCATGCACTTATTCTGACTGTAACCTTATGATCATGCCTGAAGGTATGCTACCCACTATTTGGGAATAAACATCCTCATTAATCTCAAAGAATCGCACATCCCAGCCCAATGATCTTATATGTGACGTCAGTTACGGGACTGTCCAAAAACCGAAGTATGTCAGGCCAGTGATGGCACGACACTGCCATACCCAGTTTGATAGCACACCAGCAACCATTCCCTTCCTACTCTTGACCGTACCCTCTCGCCCACTTGTTCTATAAACTGCGCGTACGAACAAGCTCCACACCTGGCCCCAGCTGCCTCCATGACATGTTTATTTCAATCTGCGGAATCTTTCGTTCAAATTTAACCATTTCTGTATGTCTGCGCTTCCCGAAAAATTCAATAATTTTTTTACACAGTTTGCGTTTTGGCTCATGTGTTGCCACCATCTCACTCTTTCAAGGAACTATTAGGCCCCACTCCACAACAGCGACGCCAGTGAGTCTCTACAGTTTCGCTGTACACCATGTTTCTGGGATTCCTGTTACCACTTATCCGCTTTGATGGTCCCTCCACTTCGTCACCCCCACTTACGCTTTTTGTGATCCTGGCCATGAGCTCAACAGTCCAAGGCAACGAAGCCTCAGCAGTGGTTTTATGTTTTAGTTCAATTTGACCGGCTGGATGACGCCAATTCTGCTACTTCACCAGATCTGATGTTTCGGTTTCTCGTTTTCCACCGTTTACACTTTTCTTGTCATGTGTCAGGCAGGACGATCCTTGTTTTGCCCTCTCTCGCTTTGTTTTTTGCCCGCAACCTTCAAATCCTAACGATCCGATCTTGCTCGATATTCTGTCCAAAAAAGCATAGTAACTGTGCTTCCCTTCCCGTGCCGGCTTAGTGGTAACCACGGCTACATTGGATAATGCCCACCACCTATGACGCTGCCCCTTTTCCCAAACCCCCCCTGTACCCACAATCTCTGCCAGTCATGGTTTCATTCTGGCTGTAGCACTACGACCATGCCTAAAGGTATGCCCCCCACTAGTCGGGAATTAACATTATTAGTATTATTATTATTAATATTATTGTAAATTCAGGTTTCTCACTTTAGGTTAGATGACTTTAGCCTACCACATATTTCCCAGTCTCCTTCTATAAACTAACCCCACCACGATTGGTTGCACGTTCAACCTAGTGCAGAAGGTTGACCTCAGATTGCACGAGATTCCGCTTGCAGCCCTCATACTTAAGACGCAGTATTCCAAAGTAGTGTTTTCTCGCAACGGCCGCACCCGCTCCACACTCCCTGAGAGGGGCAGGCTTCCTAGCCTCTTGTGATAGCCATCTATGGCCCAGGTTTTCCGGTGAGGCCTTCACAACTTTACGTTGACTCCGGACAGTCTGCTGTCATTTTCTACTCTGCTGGTATCTTACGAACTGAATCACTTCCATTCCACAGATGCACTGCATATCTCCGGCAGGTGTCGCATCACAGTGGCCACATTTACCTCGTTCTTCCCAGTAGCATTCGCCCAAATCTTTCGCCACGTAAGGTCCCTGAAAAAATGCAACAAAAAACGCATCCCGGGAGTAAAACTTCGAAAATCTTAGGATGTCTTGGTAGCATTATTCTCTAGTAAGTTCTCAGCCAAACGAGTACATTTACGCTCATCTGTCAAATATCCTGGAGAGTGCTGAATTAGGTACCTCTTTCTGCCTGAAGGTGTATGGTAGCTGATTTCTTGTGCATTTCACTCCAACAGTCAGTCGACTTCCATTCAGGATATCAGTGATGGATCTCATTTACCGAGCCTACCGCTGACTACTGGCGAACATTTGAACCTATACTTAACAAGCTGTTACTTTTCCCCATTTGTCTTTCCCCCTAACTTTTCGTCCACGAGCTCTTCTTCGCATTTCACAGCAGGCTGCGTTCAGCCTGGCCACTTGCCCCTCAGCTACTCCATCATGTCCCTGGGTTAGATTGTCGCCATCCGGCAAACCATTTGGAACCCTGAAAGGCCGGCAGACAGTTAATTTGACGGTATGATGAAAATGATAATGCTTATTTCCCAACTGGCGGGAGGAATACCGTCAGGCATGATCATAATAGTACAGTCAGAATAAATGCATGACTGGCAGGATTTGTGGGTGCAGGGGATTGCGCGGACAAGGGACAGTGTCATAAACGGTGAGCATTATTCGATGTTGACGTGGTTATCCCTGGACCGGCACGGTAAGGGAAGCACGTTTGCTACAGCTTTTTTCCTTTTGGGGAAAATGTCGAGCTGAAGCAGGATTAGGTCGTCAGAATTTGATGGTGGCGGGCAAAAACAAAACGAGGGGGCAAAACAAGAGGCATCCTGCTTGACACGACAAAAAGTGCAAACAGGTAGAAATAAGGAAACAGAACGACGGTAAGTTGAAGCATCAGAGTTGGCGTGATCCAGCCGGTTACTTGAACTAAAACCTAAAACCGCCGCTGAGACCTCGTGGCTTTTGACTGTTGGGCTTATGGCCAGGAGCACGAAAAGCGTAAGTTGCGATGATGAAGTGGAGAAATTAGCAATGCAGATAGATGGTAGCAGGTATCTCCTAATCATGGTGTACATTGAAACTGTAGAGACTCACTGGTGTCGCTGTTTTAGTGGAGTCGGGTGTAAAAGTTCCTTGGAGGAGTGAATTGATGCTAACGCACAGGCCGGAATGCAAGCTATACAGAAAATTATTGACTTTGTGGGGAGCACAAACTGAAAGTCCACCAAAATGTTTAAATCCAAACAAAAGGTTCAGCAGATTAGAATGAACGCGTCCCGGGGTAGCTGGGGCCAGGTGAAGGGTCTGTTCTTATTTTCAGGCAAGGGAACGGGTTGGCGAGAGGCTACGGTCAAGGGTAGGAGGAAAATAGTTGCGGCTGTGCTACTAAACTGGGTATGGCAGTGAAGTGCCATCATTGCACTGACATACTTCGGTTGCTGGGCAGCCCCGCAACGGACGTCATATCTGAGGTGACTGGACTAGGATATGCAATTCTGTGAGCAGCGGGATATTTTCAGGCTAGCCAAGGAAATCCGCGGACGTAAAACGAAGCCGATATAAGATCACATGTGTTTTTCTGGTGCGGTTGGGGACCCCTGTGGATGCAGATCACAGGCCAGTTGGAGTGGATAACAGCCAAGCAGGGCGTTCAAATCAGGTATTGCCGAAGGTCGAAGCTTGGGAAGACGACTGAACGGGATGAGCTTAGTAATGCCCGGTGAATTTGAGGAGACACAGGATAGAGTAATGTGCATTAATAGAGAGAAAAACCTAATGTTTACCACAATTAGAGTACCGACAACAGGTGATTAAATGAGGCAGAATAGGGGTAGATTTGTACTTAGTAAACTAGCGGTCAAGCAGGGGTTGGGTTTGCTAATATATGATATCAAAGTACAAGAGATCTCGAGCACACCAGCATGAGCACGCAAAGAAGTGGTGTGGTTAGGGAAAGCAAACGTATAGGGACTGAGGTGAGTGGACTTCCGAGATGATGGACAGTACTATAATCCAGGAAAGTGAATGTGAGGGAAATGGTCACTCGTCCCCGAAGCGCTGCTGTCGGCTCCAATGAACCATTGGTGCATGGCGCTATTCTGGTATGCTGGTAGTGGAGGCTCGTACGTGTCCACTCCTGAGAGCAGTAGCTAAGTGGTTGGTTTGTTTGGTCGGTGAATTGGGCTTTGGTGCGGTGCAACTCCAATCATGGCGAAGATGGCTACAGGTTTGCACGTCAATGTGAGCCGTAGGCGTCGCAGATTACCTTCAAGCTTGTTTTTTTCAACGAATATTTTTAACAGATGAAAGGTCAGTTTTTTCACCGTCCGTAGTACATAGCGTTGCCAGTTAGATGACAACCGGGACGAGTCCAACCCAGCAGCAACAAACATAAGACAATAGTGCTCTTTTATGGATTTTTTGAAATAAATGCCTTGCATTCAGAAATGATGGTCAACCGTCCCAGTTCTCGTCTGAAATTATTTCGCCCACTGCATTACATACGGGTCTTCCCGTCCCAATATAACCTGTTTAAAATCTACCTTTTTATTGAGTCTTACATTAATTATCTTCATCTGTATAGGAACCCACCGCATCACTCTATCAATGAGAAGCCCAGGATCTGTTTTCAGCCACCTCCAGCCTCTTCCACCTACGTTCAAGTGGCATAGGCGACTGGAACTTGGGTTCCCATCTCAGAAAGCCGTCAGCGGTTTATTACTTTGACGCCATCACTGTGACTGTCGAGCAGTGCATCCATTGTATTAGTCTACCTGGATATTCAAAAAGCTTTCGACCGAAGTCCTCATGCAACCCCGCCACAGTAACTTATTTTGGTTAGCATAACCGAGTATTAGTGATTCACCTCTGATCACGCGCAAAGTACGCAAATGAAAATAGTCGGGCCGAAGATACGCAATGCACGAATCTCTTGTTTGGCACCACAGCCCGTTCTGTCACACACACGTAACATTTTCATGCACCTCATCGTGACATGCGTGTTCATACCAACGCTTTGTTGTCCTTTAGCCAGAGTGGGCACACTCTGATCACCTCCATTTTACTCCCGTGGCTCAAATGGTTGTTGCCGCTTCTTTGCCCCCGTGACCGTCTGGAATGTCGCACCCTTTTGGCACCTAGCTCCCATATCACCCGAATGGAGCACAACAGGTGAGATACTTCCAGGCCGCTCAATCCTAGACAGAAGCAGTCGAGATGCGGAGGATGGGTTCGTACCACGGACCTTCCGTTTAGTAAGTTTGCGCCCTAGCCACTGAACCATCCCCGGGCCTACCCGCAGTTCAGTGACCTTCGGTGAACCTCGATCATCTATAATATATTCCTTCCAAAAGCCCTTCATGTGTGCACAAAAATACACTCGGTAGCCTCTGCTACAAGTACCTTCCATTTCCGCCAAATATATTCCATAACTCCATTTTGATGGCTATCCGGATGTAATGTGGATTCACTGTGCTCGAAAATCCCTCCGTCTTCGCTTTGTACCCCTCACGTCCTTCGTAAAGTCACGACTTTGTCCTCTTCAGGATATCCGACCAGGTTTTCCCAAAACTCTTTGGAATCACCGAGTTCACCCGATGCTAAATTAGCTCATGTTTTGGAGGCGTAGGTGTCACTTTTATCCGCTCCAAGCAACTGTGATTCGTCATCCCTATTTTGCTCTATTTTAACTTAAGCTAACAAGAAAACATTTTGTGGTCACCCGATACTCACAATGGCCACCATTTTCACTTCAAAACTACCAAGTCTTATGTTTAGAGTTCCTCATTATTGCTGTTTCCGTCACACAACCGTCCAATTCCCTCTCAGTCAGACATTCTCAGTATGCTATTCCTGCTTCATCCGTGCCTTACTGCCAGCGTTGTGCCGACGCACTCCGTGCTCAGATTGCGATGACCCCTTCAATTTTGCTGAACCCTGTCTATCTTCACATAGCCCCTCAGTTTCTTGCATTTATATGAGCCTACACAGTTGACAAATGTCATGCTCCTTCGCAACTTTTAGTGCTATGATCCTACGTATGGGTATCCTATTCACTATTAAGGGGCAGATGTATTTTTTACTGTTATCGGCTTGATCACTGCTCAACAGCCATGTCTCTAAAAACTGCGTGAGAAATTTGGTTGTCAACCGCATTGGACATACAAAATGACTCCTGCTTCGGGTACAATCCATAGGGCTTCTCATTTTAGTCCATGAAATCCAAATTTGCTGAATTGGTTACTGTATTCCAACACTGTCCTCCAGAAAACTTAACATGAGTTTTTGCCGTTTTTCGTCCAAGTTCCACCTGACGGCCTTGCGACTTGATG
The DNA here is from genome assembly GCA_004794785.1 of Opisthorchis felineus. NCBI lineage: Eukaryota > Metazoa > Platyhelminthes > Trematoda > Opisthorchiida > Opisthorchiidae > Opisthorchis > Opisthorchis felineus. The sequence goes on along the minus strand of SJOL01005821.1, from coordinate 372,430 downwards.
ACCGTCGGTTGGTAACCTTTCATTTATTGTTCGCCCTCCAAGGAGTCTGCGATTGCTCTGGGCTCCTCTGACGCAAGTGACATCATTCATTTTCTTTACACGGATCACATAAATTTGTTAGCGTGCGAAGGTCAGTGGCAACTTGTGTGCAAGATATCGCACTATAATTGAATTCGCCTCACCATTCCGTACTTTTGACTTGGTTTGCCTTGTGATTAAGAGAGAAACCACGGGTTCCGACCTTGATGGCATGCGTTGGGACTTTTTCATCTCAGGCATTTTTTAGTTTGACGTGGTAGCCAACATTTCGGAAAGTACCTTGAGGTGATGCCCACGACTTTTCAGTTTCAGGTGGAAGCCACTGGCTCAAGCTCCTCCAAGAGGGTACGTGTCAACCCCCAAACACTAACCATGTAACGCAAAATTTTTCACAACCAAGGTTCACTGAATGTTATCAAGCTGTGGACGACAAGTAGTGTAAGGACTTGTGTAGGTCCCTTCGCGTGGGTAATAAAGAGCCTTACTGAACCAGATAGCGCCTACCATGAATCCCATCCTGCGTTTATTTGTATACGGAGAACCAATATTCCCTCACAGAGGTCTTTTTGTCAGCTCCCTTGCTTCCTTTTCAGCATAACCCCCTTGAAGCTACAGGTAAAGAAGGCGTTCCAATGAGTGGCCCCTCTGTCCGAGGAAAAGAAATCAATCTACCTCGACTTTACCGTTGTCCCAAATAACTTTGGTATGTTGCTCCCGTTGATCTTGATCGACATGACGGTGGTAAGTGGTATCTTTTCGCTTATGTCCCTTTTGAAATCCGAAACGTGTATATTAGTTCACCACGACGACGGTGGCCTATGGTGAGGGGGTTTAGGTACCACGGAAGAGTTTTATATGAGAACTGGCGCACCTCACACAACGTCCTTGTACTCCTCCTGTTAGGTGTAATTCAGCGCCGAAACCGCTTTACCGCCCGCAGTTAGGCGCTGCTACGGCCAAGAAGCCTATCCCGTGTTCGATTGGCCTGAAGATCAGGCCGTTTTCCGGCCCAGCATCAACGCAAGCTCTGATTGGTCGAAAGTGTAGACCCAAGAACCAATCATTATATAGTACCCGCCGAATGCCGGTTACCACCGCCATGTCCAGAAGGCGTCGAGATCCCTGAATGTTTTCGCCGCATACGTTTTATATACAACGCGCTGCACATGTGTTTATGACCCGGTTTTTGGGGTTAATACACTTCGTGCACCTTTGGTGGTTTATTGACGAGAACGCTAGCTTGGAAGGTCCATACCGGGAACTGATCCGAGCTATTACCTTTAGTTAACCTCCTTCGGACGTATACTAATAAAGCGTTTGCTCGTTTGTATCGTGAATATTATGCAGGAAGTCCGCACTGTGGGACTGGACGAACATAAGCGCAGAAGAGCAGTCGGAGTTCTTTAGGTAGTGATCGTTTGACCGAGCGGTGTTACATGGAAACTAGCTACACGCAGATAAGACCATCTTCAAGATATTGAAAATATGGCTAAGTAAGCATGGTATCCACCGGTTGAATACCGAACCGGGAACTGTGGAGGAAGAAAACTCCCTAATATTTCGGAACTTTAGCTCGCTTAGTGCGGAGTGCGTCGTGATTCCTTCCTTACTCGACATTCAACTTTTAGAGGTGAGTTGTGGCTAAAACCCAGTATAACACATAAGGTAGGCTAACATTCTGGCTTTTGTGCAATCCCCAACCCCCGCAGACGAAATCCTCTCTACTTACTTAGACTAAAGTAGTCGGTTTACCATGCTGCTTCACTATTTGTGCTACCTTCTGTGTTTAGCTGTTATCCCAGCATATAAAGCACTGACTTATAAGTCCCTAAGAAATCCATGCGTTGGCAGCTTGGACAGTAGTTCCAAACTGTAGCCTCAAAGATACTTGGAATCTCCTCCACAGTATGGTCGAGGATTCAACAGTAAAACAAGCCTATCTAGTTCTTCCTGGGTTTCTCCAAATTGATTAATGTAGTCGTCCCTTGATAAAGCGACAACAACGGTCCTGGGGGTGCCTCACGGTCATACGACTGTTGGAGAAGGGCTGCAAATTGCGCAAAGATATCAGGAATTCATATACCAGTAACTAGGGAAAGGTATTTGGAAACCACACATTTTGAATCCAACACTCTTTGGTTTACCCTACTTCGACAAGCATGTCAAACTGCCCGGTGCCGTATCACTTTCCACCCATAAATACTGCTGGCTTAAATGATTGAGGCGTGCTAAAATACTCTTGAGATTCAACTTTCATTCGTCCCTCGAATGGAGGAGATACAGTCTCTCCTACTTTAGACCGTCACCGGTGCCATTTCCTTAACGGTTTCTTAAATCTCTCTTCTATCGCTTAGGTTTGAACATGTTCCCGACAGATGCAAGGAGAGGCATATGCAGCTGACACACAAGAGTAAGAACAAACAGAACCCTACGAATGACGAACCCTTTTTAACTGTCTTTCTGTGGAAGTCTCTTGACGGATTCAACAAGGGAGCGAAATAACGGCATCTCGATAGTCTTTCGATGTGCCCTCCGGCACAGGAAGGTTTTTAAACAAACAGCTTCTGAGTCATCAGTCTTCTTGTGAATAAGGCAGAATAGACAATCATGTTGGACGCTTCCAAGTATTTTGCACGGAGTTTAGCGAGAACTTCGATAAATTTTGCATAATCTTTTTTCGTCCGCATGCTTTGCCGTTGTTCTGATTTTAGGCCGAACCATTAGTGCAATCTCCCTTAGCACCATCATCATCGCTGACGGCATCACCACAGAAGGACGCTTGGCTCCATAGTAAAGACGATTTATTATTAAGGTTTTGCAGCTTCACTATATTACTTGGTATTTGACGTGGTCGTCCGTTGGCTGGCTCCTCGAGTGACGGCTTCTCAGATGGAGGTTTCACTCATGAAAATTTTCATCCTCTGAGCTACTTGTAGACGGGTAGTAGTGTGATGAGTGAATTGTTGTCCGTTCCTGTATTCACTTTTGTGTTATGAAGCTTGATGCGGAAGGGAATCAGCTGGAAGTCAAAAGAATGCTAGTTATTAAAACCATCCTTATTTAGACTTGGATGACAAGATGAAGGATAAAAGTCCCGCAATGTCCAGTGGCATTTCAAATTGACCGGCTATACTGTGCTTAGAAGTCCACTTTTGTTCAGCCGACATAAAAACTCAAATATTCTCTATTTATTTTTTCCATCTACGTCTACTTGGAGGCATACAAGTCATCCCAAGGCACAAATACCCAGAGGCCAAAAAACCCAGCTGCCAATTCCAGACAACGTTTACCCAGAACCGAAGAAAATCCACTCAAACAAAGCGAGCGGGTGATATGCTAGTTCCCTCTGATGTCAAAACGCTGCAATTAAAAAATATCTTTCCCTCCTAGGTAGATGTTCAATCTTGTCCCAGGAGATTTCTGTATTACTGGTGGATACAGAATTCCTGAAATAATTCTGAAACCAAAGCTTGTTAGCATGGTAATCCACCAAAATTACGTCCAATTTCATGCATATCTGCTTTCCTGAAAGTGCTGGATCAATTGGTTCATGACATCATAGAAATTTTACTGAGTGCTTCCAAGAGCGTGCATTAGTTTGCGTACATGGCCCAGAGATATACTTTGGATGCAGCAGCTGGTCTCCATCACACAATTCTGAAGGCTTCCGGGTAGGGTTTATGCTGAATTATGGTTCTGGAACAGGTATCAAAAGATCTTTTACGTCTGTATGACGAATATTAGTACGTCCGCAATTAGCTTACAGTCATTGGAGATTCAGGCCGATGAATTTGGCAAACGGTGCAATTTCATAAAGTATGCGGGTGACATTGTTGTTGGCGAAGCGTGTTCTGCAATACCGTGTGCTCATTTGTTCAAACAGCACATTAAAGCCGAATGCCATGCAGGACTCAGGCTATCGCGCTACATCAAAACCCATTCAAAATGCCTAATATTGTGTTCACACTCAGGTTGAGTGAATATCTTTGAGTCATTTTAGTTACTGTGTCCTCAGTTACCCACCTATAGCTCAGTGTCTAAAATATCTCGGTGCTATGGTCCTCCACGACCTGGAGAGGAAGAACACAGTGGAGAGTCCCATTTAAAATCCCCAGACTGAGTTATTCCAAACTATAACTCTCGTCTTAGAGTACTGTTAGCTTGAATGTCCTAAATCTCACACGTGCTATCGCTTTGTCAGCTATTTTGTACTGTTCACTGGTTATTTTTAGAGGGATGTTGAAAAAGGACTAGATTATTATCAAAGCTTTTACCGGCCTTCGGCCAAATCCCCTTTAGGTCCGCAGCAAAGACCTCAATTGAGAGACACAGGAAGGTCTGAACGAATCCTCTCAAGGCGTGGAGCATATTTAGATATGACCAACTGCCTCCGGAAACGCCCATTGCGCAAAGTCGGTGTGCATTTATAGACAGGAGCTTTAGCGCGTCTCGTTCATATGATGACCTTAGAGTCTTCCTTCGGAGGCAGACATTTAAAACTAGTGTTAACATTCGAAATACACTCATTTGCTAACAAATTTGGTTTTCTGGGAGACTCACCTGGAACCCAGCTAAATCGCTCGTTTATGATGTTTTTAAGCAACTGAATGTGCTGCACCAGGCCGCCTCATGTTTCAGTTGGTACGATATTCGAGAGATCGTGATACATGTATTGACGTAATACGCTACTCATAAGGTTGCCGAAAACTCTTCGACAGCCCACGACCAGTTTCGCCCTTCTTGGGGCTCATTAGGTAGGCGCAGTCCCCGAGTTTCCGTCAAACTTATGTTCTACTTGAAACCCAATTGCACGGAATTAGCGAAACACACTCATTTGCAAACAAATTTGGTTTTGCGAGAGACTCACCTGGAACCCAGCTGAATCTCTCGTTTATGATGTTTCTAAGAAGGGTGAAACCGGTCGTGGGCTGTCGAAGAATTTTCAGCAACCTTATGAGTAGTGTATTACGTCTATACATGTATCGCGATATCTCGAATATCGTACCAACTGGAACGTGAGGTGGCCTTGTGCAGCACATTCAGTCGCTTAAAAACACCATAAACGAGAGATTCAGCTGGGTTCCAGGTGAGTCTCCCGCAAAACCAAATTGGTTTGCAAATGAGTGTATTTCGCTAATTTCGTGCAATTTGGGTTCAAGCAGAACATAGGGTTGACGGAAACTCGGGGGCTGCGCCTACCTGATGAACACCATGAAGGGCGAAATCGGTCGCGGGCCGTCGAAGAGTTTTCAGCAACCTTAGGAGTAGTGCTAACATGATTTACTCTCTACTGTGTAGTGATTTCGTCCCTCTTAGTCTTACGCAGTCTTCGTACATATACTGTTTATGCTCACTCACGTCTCTTTGTCTTTGGTAAAGAAGTTGAGCCTCGAAATTCGTCAGCAACGACGAAAAGCAAATACTCTTTGTCTGCTTCGTCCGTGGTTCGAACCCGACCTCCGCCTCTCAACTTCCCTTGTCTAGACTTGGGCAACGTGGCAGTATCCCAGCCTTCGTGCTTCCTTCGGGTGGCATGGCAGCTAAGAACCAAAAGGGTGCTACAGCTGAACGATTTTTTATGAATGCAGCTTCCAAATAATCTGCTGCTCCTCACTTCCATCTTATATTGTCCCCATAACAAGTGCCTATCGGCGGCAGGTAGTTGTATTCCTTTGGCTGTCAAACAGGTAGACACCTGAGAGCATATCCAAACCGGTAGACAACTGTCAAGGTCAGATTTTGCAGGATTGGCTATTCAGTCCAGTCATGTTTCATAGGAAAACGATTAATACAGAGGGTTAAAAATCCAAAGAATTTGGTTAAGAAAATGCGTCCTAAGCTAGTTGACGAACGGACATTCCAGATTTCTTGCTGGAAGCTGACTAACTTATTGTCAGGCAGAGGTTTGTTTGGCAGTTTGTCATCTGAAAAGTGGTAGGTTAGGAGAATATGATGGGTTTTTTTAATGTTTTTACAATTAACGCCACAGTGTCTTACTGGTCTAGGTGGCGAAGGTGGCAAAGCAACCAAGAATGAATAGATTAAAAGGCCTAATGATGGTGATTTTGTAGAAAGCGGTTTTAGATAAACCAGTCTGATAAATGGCAGTGAGCAGCTATCAATCAAAAAGAATCACTAACAAAAGGGGGTTAAATTCTGATCGGATGGCCCACTCGAAACAACCCACATAGCCGTGTTAGCACTGACTCGCCCTCAGAGACCACTAAAAAATTGTAAGCGACAGCCAGGGAGGGGGCTGCAAAAAAGTTATGAACCAAAGAGCCAGCACCCAACCATCTGTGTAAAACGCATTGATCCGCACCGGCTCACGAACCAAAGAGTTTCTAACTCGCCGCTAATTCTATTCTGTGCTATCCTTACCACTATATTGTTTCGATTGGTTCTTCAGCTGCCCTAAGACTTGACCACTCTTGTAACCAAGCTTCTTGACAAAACACAGCTTTTATGTCAAAGGGGAATAAACCTACTGCTTGTTAATTTGCACTTCTGAACTCAGTCGATTCAAAACCTGTTCACTGTCACTAAGCGGTCAGTCTCATTCGAATGTGACTGTTTTTGCATTGCTCTTTGGACTAAATCAAGAGGTGATCTTTAATTGGGACTTGCGTTGCAGCCATAAATACCGTGTCTTCAGTGCGATTAAAGCCACGAAGGGCTGGTGTGACTGCTGATTTTGACCAGATCGATGAAACGTGTTCTCCTGGCTTCCGGCTGATACATTCTGATTCACAAGGTTCGAAAAATCATTTGAACTTTGATTTTGACTAAAGAACACCTGGTCACTCCACCTTTATATCTCCCATGCTGCTAGCAGGTAAGCCAAACCACCAATTTTACTGGGTAAAGTCACCACGCCTTGTCATTCACAACGAGGGCTACAACTTATTAACTGCACACCAGAAAAATTAACTCAACGATGGACCGAACTACACGAATGACGAGAAACACGTTCAGACTCACTAGTGAGAGTTAGTTACCAGGCCGGAATGGGGGAAAATTGGCTGAATCAGTTAGAAAACTCTTGAAACTGATTGAGAAGTGATCTTTACTGTCTCAAACACACCCGGGTTTTAGTAAAATGAGACTATATTGGTCATATGTTGCTCGCCTGTAAATTTGGCAACCTTGATAATCACATTGATCGGGTTCTGATAAGGTTTCCGAATGGATCTCTGTAACTTCGTAGATGTGGAACATTTTCTCCTTCAGGAAGATTTCATTTCTCATTGTCAACAACGTTGAAAATCCATCGTCTTTAATGAATCACAGCTAAATGTTAAGTGTGCTGATCCCTTCATGTCAAATCGCTTCTCATTTAGGTCAAACCGTGCGAATCTTGTTCTCTCAAGGCGGTGGGGGTCACGTACATCCTTATCCTAGGTTTTTCACTACATCGGAATGCTGTGTTGCACGAACTGTTCAAGAAACCTCACTATCTTTCATTTCTGTCCCGAATGCGCTGTAGATAGCTCTTCTAACGTTGTACGCAGAGAGTCCTGTTAGGACTTTTGTCCGAGCATTCTGTCGGGTGCTTGACAAAGCCTCAACTTCCAAAAACTCGAACTTTCAACTCAGTCTTGCGCACCACAATAAAATTTTCATTATACTATACTTACCTGTGTGACGCGATGCCTCTGTATTAGTAACTTTATACAGGCATAAATCTCCTAGATGGATGAACTTCAAAAGTTAGATTGTGTTTCTGCATGCCCAATTCCTATTTTGTAAGTTCACAATAGTAATTTGTGGTTTACCTACTGGGAATCACCGTTCAGGTTGGGGATGCTTCCCACTCCTCGGCCTGAGGGTTTGTCAGCATTAGTACGCCTATAGACAAAACAAATCACAATAATCCACTACGCTAGAAATTCGTGCAAATTTTAGTCTACAGCTCAATCAGCTAAACCGACATATCTCTAGAAGTACCAGATGCTGAAAAGTACCTTTTCCTCCATTGCTCGGTGAGTAGTTCTTGTGACCTATCTGAGTGGATATCGTATAAACGAGAAACCTCGTTAGTTGAGATGCAATTTCGCTCGTGAAGCACGACATGAGCGGCTGATATACTACTTAAAATTTTCAAGTAGCTAAACAAGTGGATTAAATTGGACGAACAAAACTTCTACCCATCGTCAGTTGCGTCATGGCAATTTTTTGCACAGAATCGGATCTACTTTGGAATTCTGCAGCAAACAGAATTATTGTAATGGCACGTTGGGATAGTATTTGCGTGCGATTTGGAGAGACATGTAAACAGGGGTTTACTAACGGACATCGGAAGTTATAAAAATGTTCTGGATTAAACAAATGCATTTCATCGATTTATTTTCAGGGAAATTGGAATTATCACTAAAGATGGGTTTTCTAGTTCGATGCACTTGGTGACCGTGGAAAACCTACCACGGATTAGCGAAGTACACTCATTTGCAAACAAATTTGGTTTTGCGAGAGACTCACCTGGAACCCAGCTGAATCTTTCGTTTATGATGTTTCCACTGAGATGATGAAAGCTGACCGGATAATGGATGGTACTTTGGACGAAGATACACAGAAACCCTCATTGACAAAAAACTGTTCGGTGCACTTTTGAAAACTGCTATTTATGGCTCTAATGTTTTGCTTCATGAAGAAAAAAGGCACATTCAAAAGGTGGTTGCGTTTTTTCTACAGGACACTCTCTGCAAGTTTTCAAGCCTGTCGGTCAACCCATATTGGAAATGGATTACTGTTTCACATGATTATCACCCACCGATGAATCAGGCGTTAAACCGAGCATGACTCTTACCGGAAAATTCCTGAAAGACAGTGAGATTGAGCCACATTGAACGAGCAAATGACGGTGGCTGTTTAGCAGGTGGCAGCTGATCACTTCGCCGAGGTTGGTAATAGGTTTGCCAACTAGGAATCACTTTGACTGGATAATGCACCGAACCCACAAATCAAAGCGCCAAATTCAGGGCATTCAATTAACTGGCCACACCAAAGGACACGAGCCATTAGGACAGGGAAGACAAGACAGCGCAATGAAAGATTCATATTCAAGAAAACTAGACTTAAACGTGAATCAGACTGAGAATGTACCAAAGGAAATAAGGAAAGAAAACTGCTAAAAATAGGTATCAGGTTAACCAAGTCAAAGCAAGACGGGCTACAAAGCAATGCAAAGTAAAAAGAGACCAATGAACTCAAGGGGAAGCTACCTGTCAACTGCTCATCCACATCGACAGAACGCAGATGTTCTCTTCACAAGCCATGTAGAAGCAATCAGGTATGCAGGAGGCCGCTACCTAACAGACCACTGATGATGTCTCCGCGTTTGGTGGCGAAACGTTTGCAAGCCAATTACAAAGCTCAATGAACAGAACAAAACCATCTGATCAACAACTAATAAGAGCATCCGAGTTAATAGTATTTCGATAAACTGCCATCAGTGCTCGTTTATTTATTCCTTACTTTTAAACAGTTTCCTTTTTGGACAGCGTACTTCGACTATATTTTGCTCTGTTCAAAGATCTTCCTAATTCTGACTGCAACAACCAAGCGTACAGTAGTTCAGTGGACTCCTAAATTCAAGGCGCCTCGCTGTCGCACAACCACGATTTATTTGAAAGCCTTTTGTGAAGAAAAGAATGAAGTTGGATGGGTATGGACTTATTGCTAGCATACTACAATCATTCCGAGGTGCTTACACCTCCAGACACTCATTCAGGCAATGTGGATAGAAACTGACAACAAGAACGCCATTGAAATTGATTAGCAGCCATATGTTGCAGCGTCTCCAACCAGGCGCAGTGGGGATCACGTGGTCCCCATCCTGGTAGGCGAGTAGCCCCGACAGCACCCAAACGTTTCGTAATCTCTTTCATACCCTTCTGCCAGATCAAGGGTTGGCCACCTCTCCGCTTCCGCGATTCTGAGTTGGGCACAGAAAACAGCACTCTCTTCGGCAATTAATGGTTCGGTATGAGCAATACATGGCCTAACCAACGCAGCTTCTAATGCTGGACACATACTTCATTGGAAGTCCCCATCGCACAACCGAAAACTCGCTTTCTAATTGACTCGTTACGGCTTCTTCGACACCAGCCCACACGTGTTATGGTCCTGAGACAACGACTGTCGAACACCTGAAGACGTCTCAGTTCCGCTGCTCGAGCAGGCCAAGTCCCACAGTCCTACAACAAAACAGCCCGTACTGTAGCCTGATACACACGTCCATTGAGATTCAGGGTATACCGCTTTGACGCCATAGGCGTCTCAAATCATCAAAGGCTACCCCAACCTTGGAGATTCATGCATTGACCTGATCTGTCACACTTCAATCGGAACTAACTCAACTTCCGAGATGCTCAGAGGGCTCCACAACTTCAGGTGCCTCTCCTTGAACTCTAAGTGGCGTGTTCAGCGACTGCATGCCCACAAGCTTGGTGTAAAGCGTGTGATAAAAGACAGGATGATTTCGGTCAGTTCATTCGAAACCACCTGCGTCTGATTCTCCTTTTTGAACAATAAGAGGAGCAGACGTTTTGGAATGAAATGACCAAAGTCCTTTGTGCAGCACTTTGCATAGTACAAACATGCCGCCAACTAAAGTAGAACCACGATACCTTGGAGATGAAATACAAAACTGTGTTCTCAGATGGAGTCGTAACTCTTTAGTTATATTCCTCTAGACCCTCGACCGTTAGCATGCCACTGGAGTAATCTAAGCGCCCGTGCTCAGAGTTGAGATGGTTTCTGGTTGACCCGACCGGCTGAATGAAGGAATAGTGCTACTCGTAACACCGGACAATTTGAACTTATCAATCAGGGGCCCAAGTGCACGCATAGGATATTCCAAGAACCTTCGGTTAATCCCTCCAAACACTGTTGCCGTCCACTTTCTCATCATGTTTTCCTGCTGCAATTTTCCGCTTAATATTCCAGGTTTTGGGAGAGTAAATCAAAACAGTTCGAAGCAGAATTGAGCTGTTAATCTTATCAAACACGAGAGTTGCATCTATTTAGCTTCTGAGGAAAATTCTGAGGAAATTGATGGGTCCAGATACAAAGGAACCACGGCTAGCTATGCTGGTGAACTGGGGTGGTAGTTCTGTAGTCACTCCACTCGACCGGAGTGCGTAAACAAAGGCATATGCACGCTGCTGAAATAGTTGGGCCAGTGGACAAACACTCAGAGTCTTCGGAAAAATTCCAGTCCGTTCAGCATAGATCAAATGTCCATACCTGGAGCTACTCACAAAGTTGCTGAAAATTCTTCGACAGCCCACGATCGGTTTTGCCATACTTGGGGTTCATCAGGTAGGCGCATTCCCCGAGTTTCCGTCAACCTTATGTTCTACTTGAATTCAAATTGCACGAATTTGGTTTTGACGGGAGACTCACCTGGCACACAGCCGAATCTCCCTTTTATGCTGTTTTAAAGCAACTGAATGTGCTGTACAAAGGCCACCTCATGTTTTAGTTTGTATGATATTCGAGATACCGCAATATATTTTCAAATGAAACATGAGGCGACCTCTGTGCAGCACATTCAGTTGAATAATATCATAAACAAGCGATTCAGTTGCTTTTCAGCTGAGTCTTCTGTGAAAACCATCATTTACATACCCCTGGAAATTTTGCTGTAGATTTTCAGGTCATCGTGCACGAAAAGTCTATGGCCCGGTGGTAGTCTTCAAGGACGTTCAACCAGAAAGATAGAGTAAGATTTGTTTACTTCGCATTACCTGGTCCTAAAGCATCAATGAAAGCCAAATTAACTCAAACCCCGATACATTTACTCTGGATCGCCATTGTTTACTGTTTTATTATTACTATATATTATTATTATAATTAATATTATTATTTGCTTCGGTGTGCCATGATCTCCACTTTTTCTAGATCACAATTTGTCTCCTTCTTGATTTTCAATTGAGAAAATAAAAGACAATGGGTCGGGTCTTTCGATAGCTGCATTGTGTTCCTTAAACCCTGTGAAATGTTGTCTTTCAATTTCTCCAGTGTAAAAGTTGTCGCAATCCGGCAGTGATACGGTACACTGCTTTATTTCGTGTGCCTTCGTCAATCTTATTCTCCAGCCTCGAAATCACATTCCTCAACAGCGGCTTGTTTGTGGAAGATTAGTGATTGGCTTTGGTTTTCCTGTTGCTGTCGGAGCGCCTTTTTTCAAGTTTATTCCAATAAAATTTCAAGGTTACTTTCAAGGAAATTTTCTTCCTGTCTAAGCTCTACTTTATTGCATTGCGTCTTCACTCTCCTGAACGGAGTTGGAATGCATCTTTTCTTGTGGTTCAAAGGAGGCTTGCTGGGATAACGCAGTATATGCTCGGGCTTCTTCCATTGCACACACACACTTGAAGAGTTCCATCTGCTCACCCATGCGTCCAAACTGTTATTCGGTCATTCTGTTAATTTTCCGTTGTAAACACAACATTTTCAAATGTCGTGACGGGCGATTCATATGCATAGTGTACTGTATCTCGTTTCATAACAAAGAGAATATTGTTCACCTAGAAAATGCAGAGTTTCGGTTTGGTTCGTTTATACATTACTACTTGGATGACGGATCCAGGAGTTGGCTATCTCCTTGGAGTTCCCTTCAACAATTTGTGGGTTTGTCCCTAAAATTGGATGTATCCTCACACATGTCCAATACCCTACGAATACATCCCGATTTCGACAAATACACTCATTTGAAAATCAGTTTGTTTTTCACGAGAGATTCAACTGAATCTCTCGTTTATGGCATTCTTCAGCTGAATGTGCTGCACACAACCGCCTTATGTTTCAGCTGGCACGATGTTCTAGATATCGCAGTATATTTTAATAAAGGAAACTACTCACAATGTTGCTGAAAACTCTTCGGCAGCCCACGACCGGGTGTACTTGTCGAAATCAGTCCAATTCGGGTTCAAGTAGAACATAAGCTTGACGGAAGCTCGGGGACTGCGCCTACCTGATGAGCCCCAAGAAGGATGAAACCGGTCATGGGCTGTCGAAGAGTTTTCAGCAACCTTGTGAGTAGTTTCCTTCATGAAAATATACTGCGATATCTCGAATATCGTACCAACTGAAACATGAGGCGGCCTGTGTGCAGCACATTCAGTTGAAGAACATCATAAACGAGAGACTCACTTGAGTCTCCCGTGAAAACCAAATTGATTTGCAAATGAGTGTATTTGTCGAAATCAGTCCAATTTGGGTTCAAGTAGAACATAAGGTTGACGGAAACTCGGGGACTGCGCCTACCTGATGAGCCCCAAGAAGGGCGAAACCGGTCGTGGGCTGTCGAAGAGTTTTCAGCAACCTTGTGAGTAGTTTCCTTCATGAAAATATACTGCGATATCTCGAATATCGTACCAACTGAAACATGAGGCGGCCTGTGTGCAGCACATTCAGTTGAAGAACATCATAAACGAGAGACTCACTTGAGTCTCCCGTGAAAACCAAATTGATTTGCAAATGAGTGTATTTGTCGAAATCAGTCCAATTTGGGTTCAAGTAGAACATAAGGTTGACGGAAACTCGGGGACTGCGCCTACCTGATGAGCCCCAAGAAGGGCGAAACCGGTCGTGGGCTGTCGAAGAGTTTTCAGCAACCTTGTGAGTAGTTTCCTTCATGAAAATATACTGCGATATCTCGAATATCGTACCAACTGAAACATGAGGCGGCCTGTGTGCAGCACATTCAGTTGAAGAACATCATAAACGAGAGACTCACTTGAGTCTCCCGTGAAAACCAAATTGATTTGCAAATGAGTGTATTTGTCGAAATCAGTCCAATTTGGGTTCAAGTAGAACATAAGGTTGACGGAAACTCGGGGACTGCGCCTACCTGATGAGCCCCAAGAAGGGCGAAACCGGTCGTGGGCTGTCGAAGAGTTTTCAGCAACCTTGTGAGTAGTTTCCTTCATGAAAATATACTGCGATATCTCGAATATCGTACCAACTGAAACATGAGGCGGCCTGTGTGCAGCACATTCAGTTGAAGAACATCATAAACGAGAGACTCACTTGAGTCTCCCGTGAAAACCAAATTGATTTGCAAATGAGTGTATTTGTCGAAATCAGTCCAATTTGGGTTCAAGTAGAACATAAGGTTGACGGAAACTCGGGGACTGCGCCTACCTGATGAGCCCCAAGAAGGGCGAAACCGGTCGTGGGCTGTCGAAGAGTTTTCAGCAACCTTGTGAGTAGTTTCCTTCATGAAAATATACTGCGATATCTCGAATATCGTACCAACTGAAACATGAGGCGGCCTGTGTGCAGCACATTCAGTTGAAGAACATCATAAACGAGAGACTCACTTGAGTCTCCCGTGAAAACCAAATTGATTTGCAAATGAGTGTATTTGTCGAAATCAGTCCAATTTGGGTTCAAGTAGAACATAAGGTTGACGGAAACTCGGGGACTGCGCCTACCTGATGAGCCCCAAGAAGGGCGAAACCGGTCGTGGGCTGTCGAAGAGTTTTCAGCAACCTTGTGAGTAGTTTCCTTCATGAAAATATACTGCGATATCTCGAATATCGTACCAACTGAAACATGAGGCGGCCTGTGTGCAGCACATTCAGTTGAAGAACATCATAAACGAGAGACTCACTTGAGTCTCCCGTGAAAACCAAATTGATTTGCAAATGAGTGTATTTGTCGAAATCAGTCCAATTTGGGTTCAAGTAGAACATAAGGTTGACGGAAACTCGGGGACTGCGCCTACCTGATGAGCCCCAAGAAGGGCGAAACCGGTCGTGGGCTGTCGAAGAGTTTTCAGCAACCTTGTGAGTAGTTTCCTTCATGAAAATATACTGCGATATCTCGAATATCGTACCAACTGAAACATGAGGCGGCCTGTGTGCAGCACATTCAGTTGAAGAACATCATAAACGAGAGACTCACTTGAGTCTCCCGTGAAAACCAAATTGATTTGCAAATGAGTGTATTTGTCGAAATCAGTCCAATTTGGGTTCAAGTAGAACATAAGGTTGACGGAAACTCGGGGACTGCGCCTACCTGATGAGCCCCAAGAAGGGCGAAACCGGTCGTGGGCTGTCGAAGAGTTTTCAGCAACCTTGTGAGTAGTTTCCTTCATGAAAATATACTGCGATATCTCGAATATCGTACCAACTGAAACATGAGGCGGCCTGTGTGCAGCACATTCAGTTGAAGAACATCATAAACGAGAGACTCACTTGAGTCTCCCGTGAAAACCAAATTGATTTGCAAATGAGTGTATTTGTCGAAATCAGTCCAATTTGGGTTCAAGTAGAACATAAGGTTGACGGAAACTCGGGGACTGCGCCTACCTGATGAGCCCCAAGAAGGGCGAAACCGGTCGTGGGCTGTCGAAGAGTTTTCAGCAACCTTGTGAGTAGTTTCCTTCATGAAAATATACTGCGATATCTCGAATATCGTACCAACTGAGACATGAGGCGGCCTGTGTGCAGCACATTCAGTTGAAGAACATCATAAACGAGAGACTCACTTGAGTCTCCCGTGAAAACCAAATTGATTTGCAAATGAGTGTATTTGTCGAAATCAGTCCAATTTGGGTTCAAGTAGAACATAAGGTTGACGGAAACTCGGGGACTGCGCCTACCTGATGAGCCCCAAGAAGGGTGAAACCGGTCATGGGCTGTCGAAGAGTTTTCAGCAACCTTGTGAGTAGTTTCCTTTATGAAAACATTCCGATTTCTTTTCGGCAGTCATCCACAGCTCGACGGACAAAGGAATGGTCTTCTTTAAAAAGTGATTTATCACTGTGCTCCCCAATTGCAAGTTATCTTTGGCTAGTGGTTTTGTTGCGTATATGTGCAGGCGGCGTTATTGTGCATGGTGACACTCAGTCTGGGTCTTCAGTGGAGCTGTTTTTTCCGCGTTCTGATTACTATCCTTCGGATTTTCACCAATGCAACTTCGCACAGTTTTCTCAGCTTTTGACTTCGAAAGTACAAAATGGGGGGAGAGCTTCAAATCAACAGGATTCGCATTGTTTCCTGAATCAGAATGCAGTCGGTAAAGTAGCAAATTCTTCGTCATTAAATGTGTTTGGGCATTCTTCACGAATTGTCAGAAAAAAACGAAGCAACAATCTTCTGGATGTAACCCCTTCCAGTGTCTAGCTGCCATGCCACCCGAAGGAAACACGAGGGTTGAGATACTGCCATGTTGCCCAAGCCTAGACAAGAGCAGTCGAGATGCGGATGTTGGTTTTGAACCACGCACCTTCCGGTCAGTAATTTGACCCCTTAACCACTGAACTATCTCGAGCTTTCTCGAGGTCAAAAAAGCCGTCTACATGCAAACAAATTACAGGAATACCCACAGTAAAATCTAGGTGCAGAGGCAGATTATTTAAATTCCGAACAGCCGACTGAGCACGTTTTAACCTCAGTTAGCACAGTGACCGTCATCACTAACGATCAGATCAGTGCACAATACCTATTACTTCAGTTTGTAGGTAGTGGGAAGATTTTTAAAGTCCAGTCGAAATTTTGTCCTTCAAATGAAGTCAATCTATGCCGAAGTGCGCTGCACAGCTGATTCGACATTATTCGGAATGGTAAGAAATGTGCGGCTCCCGTATCTCCAGACAGGCTGGAACCGGAGATTTTCTGGTTGCAGCTGAGTACTGTCATTTGACCACAAATGACTGATAAGCTGTGGCGTAAGTTGTGATTGGGTAGGTCGTAGCGCCTTCAGCCACACAGTCCGCATCACGTGAACCACTGTCAACTAGCGCCTCGAGTGATGAATTTGGAATTAAGGCCCATGCGGTTCTTTTCTTTTTGTGAGAGGATTGTCTATGGTTTGTCAGTAGTGATGGGTTCGAAAATTTCAGTCGAAAGTTCATGCTGCAAGTTGAGTTAAAGAAAGCTGGGGGAACTGTACAGGATTTTACAACTATTAACCGGAAGGTTGCGCGTTCGAATCACTCTTGAAGTTCGCATTTTTGTTGATTCCTGAAAACAGTGAAACAACTACCCAGTGTTGCTGATGGTTTTGGCACAGGGTGGTTTCATTTGCAGAATGAACGTTGTATCATCCGGTACTGTCCCTGAAATCATTCACTTACTGTCTATGAAGCTGGAAGGGCAATACATCCGTAGGGATAATTCACCCGAAATCTACAGAGTAATCAACTTTAGAAAAGTCTATTTTGAACGACCACTCTTAGATGCTGTAGTGTAGTTATGTTTGCATATCAGGACCCCCGAAGGAGAGGCCACTCCAACCAGGTGACTCCTCCAGAGGGGGACGATTATCAGATGAATCGTTTTGGTCCTGGTCTGCTTAAGAGATACCATTTCACACTGAGCTGAACGGTAATCCTTGGGGTTAAACAGCGTCTTTATTTAAATTTTGTTAGCTTAATCCTTGGCGTTGTTCCTATTCGGTCGCTAACGGAGCTAAAATTCCAATAATGGAAGCAAGGTACGTGGGAAAAACAAGTTGCCATAATCAGAAAACTTCTGTCTTCCGTCTGTACGAGAGTGTCTTTTGCTAATCCTGTTTTGTGAATAGTTCAGCCTCGATCGTGATTATCCTTCTTCGGAAATGTGAGTTCGTAACTTTGAACTTTGTGCAAACTTTCTTTGATCAGTAATTTTGGTCCCATAGTGTTGTGTGAAAGCTATCAAATGGTACTGTCATTTTAGCTTTCCAACAGAATGCCGTACGGGTTACTCCTAATGCAACATCAACAATGCTGGTGTGCAGGATCTCTAAAGAATTTGCGATAATTCGTAGCACTGGGGGTGTGGATGGTGTTTTTACTGATCCGTCCTCGTTAGTTACGTTTTCAAGGAAGATATTTAAAGTGGTCAGCAATTATCTGTAAGGTGATGCATAACAGTTGGGAGACACCCGTTTTGTTTGCGGTCAAAAAACAATGAGGTTGAAATCCGTGCCCGCCATCACGATCGTCATCATTGGGACCACGGGATAACACTGGTGATTTAATACCGTGCCTGAGAGAACCATATCTCCTGGCCAAACTCTTTCACACTAGACTATTCCCTTTAGGGCGGATGTCAGATGAAATAGTGAATTGCGAAAACATTGCTTATTATTGATTAGTCGTATTCTGGAGATAGGAATACAGTCATCCGACCGGACAATTAGAACTGTAAACCTCAGACAGGACCGCAAAGCCTGCGGTAGGTTCCATTCAGCGATGAACATACAAAGTGGAGAAGACACGTGCTTGGCCTAGTTCTCTTCACACGCGTTTGGCGGGGAACCCCAACCAAAAGTGCGCTGTACTTTTGTTATGCTTAGAAAAAAACCAGTGGGGTCATAAAACTCCTAGTTCAGGTTCTTCGGGTGCCGTTACCGATAACAAATCACCACCATTCTGTTCAACGGCAGAGGTTGAACTGGTCGAACAGATGACATTGAGTGCTACCCAGTAGACAAGATGTGAAATATCGAACAAAGATATTATTCACCCATCTGCATACCAATTTGTTTGTCACGGGAGGCTCACCTGGAACCCAACTGAATCTCTCATTTATGATGTACAAAGAATTTTCAGCAACCTTATGAGTAGTGTATTACGTCTGAACAAGGATATATTTTTAGTAGAAGGTGAACAATACAACAACAGAAACAGTTTGGTAAACTTCAAATTACGTAGATCCATCAGTCCAGGTTGCAGATAACCGATACGAAGTAGAAAAAATTTGCAGTAGGGATTGAGAGGACTGACCGTCTCAGCTGTAAGCAATACCGCTGGCAATTAATTCATTTTAAAAATTGAGCACATGCAAGACCAATAAAATAAAGGCTTTCCAAAAAATGATCCAGTGTTGAAAAGGGTTACCCATGATTTAGGTTTTGGGTTTGTTCATGGTCAGGAAGACCAAATCCTTGGCATACTAACTTCCTTTTTGTGGGAGACCCGACTGAATCTCTTGGTTATGATGTCCTTCGACTGAATGTGCCGCTCCAGGCCACCTCATGTTTCAGATGGTATGACACATTGGTACCGAAATATAAACGTAATGCACTGCTCACAAAGCTCCTGAAAATTCTTAGACAGCCCAACACAGGTTTCGCCCTTCTTGGGGTTCATCAGGAAGGCGTAGTCCCCGAATTTCCCTCAACCTTATGTTCTACTTGAAGGGCGAAACCGGTCGTTGGCTGTCGAATGGTTATGAGTAGTGTGTTACGTCAAGACTAAATCCTATTTAGGAGGAATTCGTCACACAGAAGAATAGTATTTGTTGTTTGTTTCTTTTCTGAGAGGAGAAAGCCATCTCAGTTTTCCAAATTTTAACCAAGATTTTTACCATTCAGATCTGTCAGTATTGCAACGTCAACCGATAATGATTCCCGATAATTCCTGTTGTGATGTTTCTAGCCGGGCTGTGTCTGGATCGGTTAGCTAATCTAATTGGCGCGAGTAGCCGACAGTGTATCCTCTGCCGTCCAGGGAAGTTCGGCTAGATGCGTATATGTGACTTGGAGCGAAAGATCCATTGGCCAGATTGACAGCGGCGTCGTTTGAGGATTCTTCAACCACGGCGGTCGTCGGGTGTCCAGTACAACCTGCTGTCTATTGCCACAGTCACGTTCGGAATCGGCCCGTCACGTCTTGTGCACATAATTGAATAACAAGCTGAAGGTCATTTTTGTCACGTCATCATCATACTGGACCACAATTAGGGAGTAGAGAATAATACGGAGGTGGGAGGTGGGAGACGGATGATTGACCAGCGCACCTTGGCTTACTGCCTTAAAAACTTAGGTTTGTGTGCGTGCTGGTGCACACATGTGTCCACTGGTTCACTCCCATGGATGAATTACGGTTGACGGTCGAAGTGTAGAGACAACCGCTGAGTTACCAGACATGGAAGGGACGTTTTTTCTCGCCTCTATGTGTAAGAGCGTGTTTGGACAACACATGGTTACCGCATTTTGAAACAGCCACCGTCCAACTTTCGTGAGATGCTGATGTTGATGCCTCGGCAGGGGTCGACCAGGTCGGAACCATCTGTTCGTGTTGGTAACCGGGGCCAGGCCTCGTCAAACCCGCTCGAGGCATATGTAAAACAGGCAGGCACACCTAGTCGAAAGTGGTCAGATGGATGGATACAACAACAAGTCACCTGATGGGACATTGTTTGCCCAAGCACCTCAATGGCTGTATACATACGCACACTTCAGTGGTCAGTCAACTGAACCGGTGCAGGTTAAAAATCTGTTGTTTCTTCGTATGCGGTTCTATTTTTCACATCAAAAGACAATGATTTCCGCCGGCGAGATCAAATTGATACACCTTGAAAATCAGGACGTCAAACAAGGACTAGCCTTATGCAGAAAGTTTAGTTTCAACCTTATTGTATACCTAGAGTAATCTGGTCGGTATTTCAAAAACCGCCTTTCTTGCGGATTGCCGAATTATACTTGTGCACCGATAGCCTCACCTTTCACCCTTAGGGATTCCACGTTCGACATCCAAACTATCATCTGTTGTTTCGGGATTCCGCATGCATGGGTGTATACACAGGTTTAACACAGTCCGCTATAATAACCCATGATCCACTAAGTGGTCAAATTCCAGGCTAAGATACATTGCCTCTAAAGTTAATATGACTTTCTGTATCAGGATTCTAAAATTTCCGGGCATAGAAACAGAGAATGACCAAGTGATTGAACAAGATACACAACTGGCTGGAACGTGTAACACCAAGTCCTCTGTTCAAAAGTCGCATTATTTCTGTGTTTTTGGTGCACACATCAGAGCACTTCCGGTTAATCTATCTTACCGGTCGATGCAAAATCTGAGGTGCAAATTCCCCATGTTTTCAGTCACTGAGAAACAGAGATAAGAGACAAGAAAGCGTGAACTGGATGGGGAAACTAAGGGACACCAATCATCCAAACGCAACACACTACTTAGAAGGTTGTTGTTGTAAGCCAAGTAAGTCAACAGAAATTTTTGCACCTGCTTGAATCTTGTCTTGAAAGTACACAGCAATTCTGCTTCTTATCAGTCAGGCGTAGCCAAGAAAACTAGTGCATAAAGTCCGAGCCCGATATCAAGCGAAGCTGTCCCAAACTGCTCATCAGGCGACTGCTTGTTAGAAGTACTCTATTAGATGGAGGCGTTCAAAGACAGATTTTTCGTCCGACTTTTGTCTTCGGAGCTACGCTTTAACTCTGTGGTCGCATGCTCTACCGTCCGCCTCAGCTGTGCCTACATGACTCCTACGATACACCGATTCAGCTACGTGTATCTTGTGATTTGAATGTCTTACTGTAACATTCATACAAAATCTATATAAAAAGGAGGACGCCGACAACGGAGTTGAGGACATTTGGGGGTTTCAAGGTCAACCAACCAGTCAATAAAATCGCCCGCCCCAAGCGGTCTTACAGTCAGTCCCATCCACTTACGAGCCGCATCACACCACTCCGGTACACAGGAACGTACTGATGACATCATCCCGACTGGTGGTAGAACACTGACAGTCGGAATGCCTAGGTCAACGGATAAATCAGGAGCTATCCATACAGGTTGAATTCCCATAATCTTCCCTGACAGCACTGGTTTTCTGCATTCATTGGGCCAATCGGGGATCAACAAGCAGATCTTCTCACTCATATACATCTATCTTAAAACGGGGAGATGCGATTAATGAAAAAAACTTCGCCTTCTTTCCTTGGTGGTTGAACAGTAGGACACGGTTGTGAAACCTCGATTAGAACTGCTTGCCACCAGTTCCTTTCGAAAAAGGCCTTTTTTGAGATTTACTGAAGGGGACTGCTTACCAAATGAGAGACTAGTTGAAACAACCAAACAGTGGAACGTTTTCTACAAGTGGCGCTCCACTGAGAGAGAGGTGTCAACAATATCCAAAAGTCCAGCCAACGGTGGGCGTTTCGGCGAGTTACCCTCTCTTGGATAAATACTACAGAAGGGATAATTGCCCAATTTGTATCATCCGCTTGCATGACGCCTATCCATATTTTTGGTTTATTTAAATGGTGTTATTATTGCAGTTAACGTGTTTTGGGGGGATTTTTCGAACTGTGTAAACATCCCTCGAAAGTTTAATGCGATCAATCTCGTACTTTACAGAATCCCATCAACACTGGACGCAACGGGATGATTTTCGTCTTCAAAACAGACGCTGAATTGAAAGCAGTAGTATGTCGCTGAGCAAATTCGACGAAGTGCTTCAGACTGGACGTGATACATGCAGATAAACCCTAAAAGTGGTTTTCAGTATTTATTCCGGATTTTCTGTGCTTTCGATCAGTATATGAATGCCGTCAAGACATATCCTTCCATAAAGTTTGTGGCCAGTATTGATGTAATACACTATTCATAAGGTTGCTTAAAACCCTTCGACAGCCTACGACCGCTTCGGGCTCATCAGGTAGGCGCACTCCCTGACTTTCCGTCAACTTTATGTTCTGCTCGAACCTAAATTGCGGGAAATTCGGCTAATTCATTCATTTGCATACAAATTTGGAAGACTCACGTGGAACCCAACTGAAACTCTCGATTATGTTGCTGAGTGTGTCCCACCAGGCCGCCTCATGTTTCTGTTTGTACGATACTCGAGATATCGCAACAAACTGTGTAGACATAATACACAACTCTTAAGGTTGGTGAAAACTCTGCGAGCGACTTCGCTTTTCTTGGAGAGGAACATTATGAACGGAGATCCAACTGGGTTCCGTGAAAACCAAATTAGTGTGCAGATGAGTGCATTAGTTGAGCTCATCATCGGTAGTTCGCGAGAATGAACATGGACCTATCGTTGATGGACTTTGAGATAGGCGGTGAGGATGAATATACCGTCGAAAAGAAATGTGACCACAAATATTCTACTTGTGTTTCTTAGAGGTACTTTCTTAGGTCCCCTCTTTCCTTTTTGCACACTCTTGAACCACACCGGTAAACGTGGATCAATTGCTTTCGTCCTCGAACGTCTCTTGAAGCAAGTTTCTTCCTTCTACAAAACTACACTGCAGAAAAATTCTATTCAGTTTTGTTCTGACGAACTAACGGCTCCACTTTCAACTCTGTTATCAAATAGTCTTTCTCTTTACGGAAAATCCGATTCAATTATACTGAACGTGAGAAAAAAACACCAAGATGTCAATCATTTGGACTAGTTTCCCTCGATTTAAATCACCAGATATGCCCTTCTTGATCACCAGATGACAGTAAACTTTTCCATTGTCCGGCAGCGTTCAGCGACAGTATGGGATAGCTGATCAGCGTGCTAACTCTGGTTTATCAAGGCATTAAATAGTGATACATCTGGGGAAGATCAATAAAACAGCACAAATAGAGATAAATACTAATAGCTGACCAGTAGTGTGTTGGAATATTGGTGACTCGGGTGCATTAATTAGTAATTGATCAGGTGGCTGTTGATCTACTCGCCGAGCTTGGCAGCTGATTTGCAAACGTTTCGTCACCATTCGAGGAGACATCTTTAGTGAGCTGTTGGGTGGGTAGTCTCTCTTTTCGTGCTTGCGTTTATATAGTTTACAAAGAGCAGCTTTGAGCTGTGGTCGTAGAAAGGAAGAAATACAAACCACAATGCAGCGCAGGTTATGATCGGGCCAACCAGGATCCAAGTGCGATGATTATCAATGGTCAATCAGGTTACGGCTCAAAGTTGCTCTTTGTAAACTATATAAACGCAAGCACGAAGAGAGGGAATACCAACCCAACAGCGTACTGAAGATGTCTCCTCGAATGGTGACGAAAAGTTTGCAAATCAATTGCCATGCTGGGCGAACAGATCAACAGCCACCTGATCAATTAACAAAACCTGACCGATATAGGAACCAAGTAAAAAGTTACAGGGTTTGGGCTTCAAGTAGTGTGATTCTGCAAACAGATGGTGCATTTTGGCCTCTACTGGCGTCCGAGGTGTGGTGCATATCAAATTGGAAGTAATTCAATAGGGGCTGACCTGAAACTTAAAAAAATACAGGCGAAAGATAAGCGAATGGTAATTTTATTGACCCCAGTCTCATTAAAATAGAGGTCTTCCTTTAGATGGAGCCACCGGCCGGGTCCAAACGGTAGTCCCTATTAGGAGCGACCACCATTTGTGCTTACAGATGCCACTCCTATAGTCCATAGCAAGGCTACTTTTAAAGGAGGTGTAGATCTTACAATACAATCTGAACTGTCGTCACAACAAACTGGGCGGAACCAATCCATGAAGAAGACTGCCACTCAGCAAGAGAACAGCCCAAAACCATCACAAGTATTCGGTAGTCACCTGTCCGAAATAAGAGCAGTGTGGTAAAAAGGCGAAACGTAGACGCTTCGTTTTATTCTGCATCAGCTGTAAATTGATGCATCACGTGACCTGAGCTTGTGACTGCGGCCGAATGGTTAGGTCCCCACACGTGGTTTTATGACGAATGCATAAATCAATTCAGACCAGCTGTTTCACTTAGCTCGTCACCGTAGTGGGCATTCAAAGTGTCGCTTAATAACGATTGCTGTCAGTTGACAGCAGCGCTGGCGATCACAGCTGGACCTTCTTATCCAAACATTAAGTGTTCGGGATTCTGTAGTTAGGTAAACAAGATAATGTGGCTTTCACAACTTCGTTAGTCGCAAGACGTCCCAGGCTGCTTAATCGAAGCCATTCCCTATGGCAACACACCTGCCTTCATGGCCTCGGGGGGTCGATCGGGCGCAAGTGACGCAATTCATATTCTAACCCCTCTTGAGTGGAGTGAGTCTGTTCGGTGCAGTTAAATCACGGACGAACAACCGTCGCCAACCGGCAACCCCCACCTGGGCTAAGCAACTGCCAACTGGAGCAAACTTCGTCCGAGACAGGCACCCATGGTGATCAGCACGGTAACAACACACTCAAGTGGGAACGACTTCCAAATTTGATTACTTTGTATAGATGTGAGCAGGATGACTAAGCTGGTCGTGATTTGTGTGATTGAAGCGAAACGACTTCATTGTTATTTCAAGCAACCTACGGTTACAATAACGGGACCTGACTTTTTATAAGGGAGAAAGTCATATTCACACCCTGAGCAGGTATTTAATTGTAGTCCGACTAACCGCTGCCTAACTAAACATAAATGAATGTTTTCGACAAATATACTCATTTGCAAATCGATTTGGTTTTCACGACAGACTCAACTGAATCTCTCGTTTATGATATTCTTCAAATGAATGTGCTGCACAAAGGCCGCCTCATGTTTCAGTTGGTACGATACTCGAGATATCGCAGTATATTTTCATAAAGGAAACTAGTTTCCTTCGCCCCAAGAAGGGCGAAACCGGCCGTGGGCTGTTGAGGAATTTTCAGCAACCTTGTGAGTAGTTTTCTTTATGAAAATAAATGAATGTTATTTTATTAATCTCTCCTTCAGTTAGAAAATCACCTTCCAAGACGAGGCAGTAGTGACAAGAAGGCAAAGCTGGCGTTCAGTGAATAATCAAATAACTTCCATTTTGTCGGCTGTGTTGACATCTTCATACTTGCCGACAAAACTTTCGTTCTGGTGTGTAAGGCGGTGAACACATGTAGCGTAATCACCGAATGGCACGCATCTGTATGATCCATGAAAATGGGACCAACCTGATATTACAATAATCGCAGACAGCCTCCAGAAAGAGAGGTTGAACCGAGCAGAACGAAAACTGAGCTTTATGTCTTCTAACATGCAAAAAGCAAGGCAAAGAGCGTGCGAATATTCGGTGGGAGCGAGATGGTTGGAGCGCAAATTTACTGACCGGAAGATCCGTGGTTCGAACCCGACCTCCGCCTCTCAACTTCCCCCGTCTAAGCTTGGGCAACCTGACAATATCCCAGACCTCGTGCTTCCTTCGGGTGGCACGGCAGTTAGGCACCGAAAGGGTGCTCCAGCTGAATGATTTTCGAATGCTCGGGGCAAAATGTATGATTCCATCTGATCGCACACTGGTCAGAGCAGAAGTGGTAGCACGCTTGGCGGGACACTACTCACAAGATTGCTGAAAATTCTTCCACATCCCACGGCCGGTTTCGATACTCTCGGGCTCATCAGGTAGATACATTCCTTGAGTCTTCGTCCACCTGATGTTCTACATGAACTCAGATTGCTAGAAATCCGCAAAATGCACTCAGTTTTAACAGGGGACCCAACCAAATCCAGCCGAAGAACATCATAAACGACAGCCACACGGTAAAACCAAATTCATCGTGATCATCATCAGCTATAAAAACCGCACACTTGCCTTACATTGGCTAAAGCTGCTACAGTTTCGCTCACCGATGATCTCAGAACGTGGGCAGATGGCTACGCTTTGAAACCAGTAGCTGATGCAACTGATTCGTCAACACATGAGTGTCAGTACGCTCTTCATTGGGGATATCGAGAGTGGAAGCTATGTATTGAAGACAACATCTTGGATGCAGGAACGCCACTGAGCGCATGACTGAGCCTTGTCCGACAATGTCTCTAATCGATGATATGTCCCGTCTCGGTGTCCCCATTTAGGGAGACTGCAATGACCAGTTCAGCTGAGTTTTCTGGTACATCACTGCCAAGTCATTGTTTGACCTTCCCTGGCTCGTTTCCACTTTTCGCGTGGTTATGAAAAAAGAACCCTTCGAGGAAGTCGATCGATTGGCATATGGAGCACGTGGCCAAGCCAGCGCAACCTATGGAGTGTGATCAGTTCGTCTACCGTGGCCGAGTTATTTCTTCCGAAAACCATCCGACGCATTTCAGCATTGCTGATCCAGACTCGGGCATTGCTCCGAAGACATCGACGGCCAAACACTGAAAGTACTTTGACGTCGTCGGCGCTCATCGGCCAGGTTTATGACCCGTATAGTAATATGGAGCACATCGCAGCATTGTAAACTCGATCCTTGACGTATAAGCTGATGTCACACCTACGCCAAAGGTGATACAGGTTCACAAAAGCTGCTCTGACCCTCCCAATCCGGATGTAAATATCATATTTGGCTAGACCACCGGGAATGATACAGCTGCTTAGGTAGACAATAAGTGTTTCTAGCCCGTGGTGGCAGTGCGAATGAGCCCCATCGATATTTTGTTGTCCATTATAATAAGTCTAATGAGAGGGTTTCTTTTATTCTACGAAAGATGCACATTCAAAATGGCAGATTTTTGTCCACATTCCAAATCTGAAAGCAGCTAGGTTCGTGAGTCCAATTTTTTTCGGAAAAGTGGGCACTCATATCGCGAAACGGTCGGCGGTGCGAAAGGGTGCCACGGTTTGATAAAGGTCCAAAAAACTCCATTTACAAATATCTTTTCACAAAGTTTTCCACTTGGAATTTAAGGAACTTAAGAAACTTGGGGACTAAGCACACCTGACGAGGTCCAAGTAGAACAAAACCGTTAGGGGTCTAAGCAACCCTATACAGGTAGTTTTAGGTTGGTTTTCAACCAGTTTTGCTGTCTTAATCAGATGATTTATCCTACATAGGAGCTGAGAACTGCGGAAGCGAATGACAATGACCAGATTGTTACTAACTTCGTCAGATGGTTTCATTCGCACATGAATTTGTTTTTGATGGGAGATTTAACTGAATCTCTCGTTTGTGATAGTCTCCTTCGACTGAATCTGCTGCACCAGGCCACCGCATTTTTCAGTTGGTACGATATTCTACATATCGCAATCAGTTGTCATCTACTGCACTCTACTACACTACTCATAAGGTTGCTAAAAAATCTGAGACAACCCACAACCGGTTTCGTCCCTCTTGAGGCTCATCAGGTAGGCGCAGTCCCCGAGTTCCCATCAACCCTATGTTCTATTTGAACGAGAGATTCAACTGGGTGAGTCTCCCGTGGAAAACAAATTGGTTAAGTGTATTCGTCGAACTTCGTCAAATTTGGGTTCAAGTGGAACGTAAGGCCGAAGGAAACTCGGGGACTGTGCCTATCTGATGATACTCAAGAAGGACGAGACCAGTTGTGGGCTGTCGAAGAATTTTCGGCAGTCTTATTAGTGGTGTGTTACGTTATTCAGTGAAACTTTTCTTGTTCGACGTAACTAGTGCGTGAAAATACTTCAAAACCCCCAGACCATCGACAAATTCACCGGCTATATGGGCTCAAATGTAAACAGCCAACCAAACCGCTGGTCATGTGGCGGACTAAGTTTCCTGAAACCACATCCACCAGATGAGTTTTGACTACGGCGAAAATGGTAGTGAACTGTCTGATGATCTCCAGCAACCGTCGCATACTACTTATATCAAACAAAGGAAAGTTTATTGAGTATCTTCACAACAAAATCCTAAGACAGCCTGTGTGCTGCATACCATGTAAAAATATCATTATGCCATTGACCACGAGGGACTTCATCGGATTTCCAGGTCCAACAGTTTAATCTTGCACATGGTCCCAGGAACAGGTATCCAGCACTGCAGGTTTAGTACACAGAGAGTTTATCTATCACCATAACATTTGTGTAATCGTTAGGTACTGTTTTGGCGTTGACCGCATGCACAGGCACATGTGTCTATCGCCCTTTATCCGAGCAGACCTAAATGTGACCACGTGAATTTGCTTAACTATTGAGCCCAACAGGATTACAGCTAAGTGAAATTCCACGGTACTACGTGAACTCAATCAAACGCGTGACCTCGGCGTGCACTATTTAGTAGCCGTGGGAAAAGGGTGTGCTTGCACATCTATGGCAAAGTACACCACCGCGTATTTACCTCTTTTGCGAGTTAGGTCACACGGGGGCCTGGATGTTGCAACACTATTGTGCGGCTTCTTGGACAAACCTGGATTGTCCGGACATAGCTGAAAAGATCACGTGGTTAAATGATCAACATCGTGAAGAGGTACGTTAGCCTAGTAAACACTATCGTGAGCAAGTTTTTGGTGACCCCAATCTTTCGTCAGAAAGCCTATCGCCACCTTTAAAATTCATTACTTGACCACTAGATATCCAGATCCGCATCTACAGGACTTCAGACAAGCAGGCTAACCTCAAGCGATCCTAGGAGTTGTTGGTGACATTGGCTTAGTAACGAACAAATCGGTTACGTAGTAGACAGATCAAAATTTCTATTTGCTGTTGTTATTGAGTGAACCAGCAAATAGCCAGTCTCTTTTTTCAACGTTACGCACAAGACCAATGAAAACTCTGGATAGCCGGCTGTTAGCTCCTATGACCTTCGAGCACATCAGGTGGGTCCATTCTCCGAAGCTCCATCAAGCTTATGTCCTACTTAAAAACCAGGTTGTACATATGTGCTAATAGACAGTTAGTTGCAAGTTAGGTAGGTGCTGACGAGGGACTCAGCTGAATTCCTAGTTTTATCTATCGTCTTTGGCCACAGCTTTCGGTATCAATAAGTTTTTCGGTTTAAACCGTCGGTAGACCATCATTCCTTCGGTATCTGCCACTCGTCTACCGGTTCTAGTAATTTCTTCCGCGCAACCTACATGATCTAGTGAGCGTTGCCACCCTGGCTGACCGTGTCCAGTTTTGGTCATGGTTCCACTGAGTTCCAGTGTACTATCTGATATCACGTCCACGCCTAGTAGTAAGAACATAAACATTTCGTTCACTCGCTGGGCTGACGAGTATAGAGGTAATAAGCGAGAAATCTTCCCTTCGAAAAAAACAAACTTAGGGTATTCGTTTGAGAAAATAGGCAAAACAGGTCGAAGCCCATCAAAGAGTCTCCAGTAACCTTGTAGATCGTTTCCATTCCAAAAATTTATACAGCGACGTCTCGAATAACCTACCAGGTGATATGTGAGGCGGTCTGTGAGCAACTCATTCACTTGCAGAGTAAGACAAATGAGAAATTGGGCTGTGATTCGTTTGGGACCTCTAATAAACCTTTGGTGATTTGCAAATGCGCATAAGTTGAGAAACTTGGGGCAGTTAACCGTAGCCACTTGAGCTTTCTTCTCCTAATCAAAATAACTATCGTGCTATAACGCAAACTAGGACGATAAGCTTTTACCCCAATTCTTCTCGGAGATACCCGAAACCTCGTTTTCTAGACAAAGCCAATCAAAAACACCATCGGGAAAGTCAGATTCCCGTAAATAACCCCAGAATGCCCGAAACCTACTGATACCCTAAAACTCCACCAAAATCTCAATAGGGAAGCCGGCATGCATCCAGGCCAGTCAATCATTCAATCAATTCAGCAAAAGCCGACGAATGTTCAGGCACGCCACAGAAGCACGACCGAATGTGATCAGCATTCAGGCACGTCATAGAAACACGATCGATGTTGATGGGTGTTCACTAACGCCTATCAGGCAGCCTGGATCAATGTCAGAAAGTGCCCTTTAAATATCGCGGGGCCGTTGTAACTTTTGCACTCGCACGCACTCGCTTGTTGCAACAAAGCTGTTGTGTTCCTTGTCGGTGAGTTCGTTTCTGGCACTAGGCACTGGAGCGGGAACAGCAGTCAGATATAACAGACTGGCAACGCCCGAACCCACGGAATCATGACAATAACTGCTGAAGCGTTGAAAGAAATTCTGCTGCAACAACGAAATCAGTCTGAAGCGGCGCAATTACGTTTGGTGGAAACTTTGACGCAGCAACTCAAAATTCAACCACCAAATTCCGCTCCAGATACATATTCAGTCGACTCGACCGCCAACAGCATCATGGAGTTCCATTATGACCCTGATGCCGGCCTAACCTTCGATTCGTGGTTCAAACGTTACGAAGATGTTTCAGTCGAACTGAAGCACAAAGATGATGCCTGGAGAGTACGCTTATTGCTCAGAAAGCTCGGCACAATGGAACACGGCCAAAGAACACGCGAGATCTCAGCTTTGACAAAATCGTGCAGCAAGTTTCAGCAATTTTTGGTGACAGTTCCTCTTTGTTTAATAATCGCTACCAATGTATGAAACTTGCTAAAAAGGAATCCGAAGACTATATCACTTATGCCGGTAGAGTCAACCTTGAACGCGAACAATTCAAGCTATCTACCATGACCGAAGACCTGTTCAAGTGTCTTATTTTCATAGGTGGTCTTCAGTCGCATTCAGACAGTGATATCAGAGCGAGACTATTAAACAAAATTGAACAAACTCCCGGGATGATACTGAACTCCATTACCCATGAGTGCCAGCGCCTCTTGAGTCTTAAACACGACACGGCCATGTTGGAGAGACTATTATCAAACCCTGCTTTCAATATTGCCAAGGAGACATTTCATTTGCAAAGCAAAATACAGAAACTTGATTATCATGCAAGTGTCTCTCTGGAGAGAAGAAACCACCTCTTATTCTGCTTTTAAAGTATGTTTTGGTAGCAAAAGGAATCCCAGAGGAGCAAAACGGACCGAAATTTCACTAAATCTTTGAAGTCCAGTCAATTACTTCGAAGTTATCTAATGGCAAAGACCGACATTCTTTCCCCTCGGTGGGCCGCTGGCCTAATTATATCTAAACTCCGGCAATCAGATAACACTTCAAGGAGGATGTTGTGTCTCACCAATAAGTTGACTACCCAGCTATACCTAAGTTAAGGTTTGTTATTCGACCATTCGCATTTACCTAAGACGATTCAGCTTAAAATTTCTAATCGAAATGTTGTCGAAGAAGATCCGGCAGTTTCCAAGTGTAATCCACTTCGATGAATGATTTACATCATTTTGTTCTTATTCTTTTTCGAGGTGGATAACGTAGGATGTTTCGGGCAGGAAAATTTTTCGCATTGCAAGACGATCGCATATGTTGCTAGACAGGAGGATAATTGACTCGTTTGTCCGCTTGAGATTACAAGTGCTTGAGACGTATGCACCGCAGTTCGTTCTTTCCACTTTCATCAATCGACCAGAAGAAAATAGCCGGTTGCTGTACGTAGCCGCCTATATTTTAACAGCACATGTGTGTTTGCTTCAGACGGACTTCACCACACTCTATTGATACTGGCACGATAAAATGCCATTGCGCGCTGAAACTGTGACGAGTTTGACAGGCGTCGCATTCATAGGCACACAAACAGTTTGCATCCCACCAGGTTATGGGACATGCCTAAACAAGCTAGCGTACCGAAGAAAAGCGCAACTTTGTCCCTCTCGTCGGCGAAGTCGCACCTAGGACGCATACGATTGGCCAATAGGACCCAAGCATATATTCCGACCCTTAAGCTAACCAATCAGCAGTTAAGCTTAATTTGACTCCACCAATCACTGCCGATGACTTCTAAATCCACTGACTATGTGTCGCTAGGGCTTTGGAATAACGGTCCCTTGGGGCTTTAAGACTAACTTGTTCCCCTGTTAAACAGCCGGATAGTGTACAATCCGTTGAACACTTTTACTGCATATATTTTGGTGATGAACAATTGCGTCCTAACAAACAACTACTGCCCGATTGTGGATTGAACCACTGCAGAGTACGGCTACTTCCAATGGAAATTGTTGAAACCCACCCAGAAAATTTATCGGACAACATCCTTGCCATCAAACGGCGCTCATTCCCAAACAATAGCGACGTACCGAGTACTGGAGCAACCTATGATTTGGAAAGCAGGCTGGCTGGTAATACATCCAACTTTAAAGTGGATAGGTTATGCGCAACAGAACAGCGGCGGACTTCTGTGGTATCAGCCGGTGGATCATCGATTACTGATCAGCTTGGTACCATGGGACCGAACCCTACGGCTGAAGCGCAACTAGAAGGCCGTTATCCAAACCCGAAGTGTATGGATACGGTTGCAAAGCGAACCGCCGGTTATCCATCTTCCAGTAAGTCTTTGCTAATTTAACCTATACAGTGCTGGGCTGTGCAACCAAAGTTAATCGGACCAGTGCTACTTTTATGTGTTGTAAATGTAGTTGCTATGCACGTAGTTGAGTTAGTTTTGTCGCCCCTCCCCACTAAGCACTATCTTCAGTAGAGTTTAGGGCAGTCCCCGATAGTCAATAAGGTGTACATTTTTACCATGAAAAACCCATATCATGATTCCAATAAGAAACATTTCTTATTACCTCATAGATTATTCGATCCGATGAGCCCATTGCAAGTCTCTTTTCTGCCCAGTTTTTTTCAACCAACACCGGTCTCAGTCAATTACACTCGACGGTACTGACAGAACAAATCCTGAAACCTAAAATCAAACAGCATCATTGCGTAGGACACTTCCAAACTCTCTGGTTTTCAAGGCTGAAGGTTCACATTTGTGTGTGATTGCTTCTTGATCATGGTACAAGCAATCTGGAAGATTTCGTGCAGAGCAAAACTCTTTTCTAGGTCAAGCTAGTGTAGCAAAAAAACAGCATCCAACAATATTCTCATGACCCGAACACAAGTCAGCTGACAGTAACAGTGAGTGTTCGGTGAAGTGTTCACACCGAGCGGAATCAACCAATAGGAAAGAACAAACTGGCATTGCAGGCGGTTTGCCGTAACTTACTAGAAGACATGTCATGTGAGTTTTCAGTGGGACTGTGGTAAGCTCGAAGTGACGCGATTCACACTTACCTCGATTCGTACTGAGTGGAGAGGAGTTTCACGCATGAGGCAACCAACTGGTGCCAAAATCTAGTGAACTTGAGCTACGACAGTGGAATGTCTCCACAGTTTTGTTCACGTAACTGAAAGACCCTATGTTATGGAACTTTGTTCACGTATGTAAGCATAAACAGCGTGAAATCTCATTAAATCGGACTCTAGGC
Organism: Opisthorchis felineus; assembly: GCA_004794785.1. Classification (NCBI taxonomy): domain Eukaryota; kingdom Metazoa; phylum Platyhelminthes; class Trematoda; order Opisthorchiida; family Opisthorchiidae; genus Opisthorchis; species Opisthorchis felineus. The sequence continues at coordinate 338,723 of SJOL01005821.1, read as the reverse complement.
TGTTTTAGTGAGAGAATTTAAAGAAACAAATAAATGCGAAGGAAAAACCCAGAAAATCCCATAAAGAAGGACGTGGAAGCTGCTGTATAGACTGTGTTCACATATCTTCAAGGCAGACACTTTTTGTGGAGACCACCCTGTGGGATAGGAAACCGATGTTTCTGCCAGACATTATACTCAAGAGTATCACTTACTTTACAGATACAGCACTCTGTCTCCCTCCGTTCCTTCATGGACGAAGGAGCTTCAGGTGACTTGAAGAATGCCGACGGGTGGTGTTTCTTCGTGGACATGTGTTCAACAAGAATAACATCACATGCTCCATGAACTACGTTAGCGAGATCTCAGTTGTGTCTGGGCTGTTTTCAACATAGCTCTATGCACTCACCAATATGGTAGTTGCTTGGAATACATGTGGCAGAGCTGCGTGATAAAAGTGTACATAATCTGGTCCGTGAAAAAGGAGCGACTTCTTTTTGCAAGCCAAATTTGAATCAGAACTACTAAGGTTGACGGAAACTTGGGGACTGCCCTAACCTGATGAGCCCCAAGAAGGGCGAAAACGGTCATGGGCTGTCGAAGAATTTTCAGCAACCTTATAAGTGGTTTCCTTCAAGGAGTGATTATTTTTTAAACAACGAAATCAGTGACTGTCTGGGAAATTATAAAGCGTTTTCACTTTAGCTCCAAGAGACTTGTTTTCCCGAGGGGGGGGGGGCGCCTCCAAAAGTGTCCGCTCTACGTAGGAAACAGTACTGTATGGTGAAAAATCCAGTGTTAGTCGCTCAATTTTCAGATGCGAACTGCTTAGTGTACTATTGTGCACTAATCATCTCTCTTCTGATGGAATGCTACTTCACTATTTCGAGCATTCAATTCTCTTAGTCAGGTCACCCAAATTGCTAACGATACATCATTCAGGCTTGGTGAGAAAGTGGACGGATTGCCAAGTGAACATTAATTCATACCCCAGACAAAAAAAACAAAGATTGCCTGCGCTTTCTCTCCATAAATGAAACGGTGTCATTTATCAAACCAAGTTTACTCTTGGCCGGCAAATTATCAAGTCCTAGGAAATGACATACATCTTACAGAAAAAAAAGCGTGATATAGAGTTTCGTTCAACATTACGTCACGTAATTCGTTCAACGCGGGTGTAGGCCCGCATGAAACTGAACTAAAATGGATTATCCCGTCTTTTCAGTCAGCAGATATGTAAACAGTCTCTTTCACAGACACACAATAATACCTACGTGAAAAAACAATTTACTGAAGTGAAAGTACCCCCCCTCAAGGTGAATTCGCTTATTAGAGTGCTTCCTGAGTGCAACTGTAAAGTGCAATGGACTCCAAACGCAGCACGTATCAGATTCTGGAGTGCCATCCCAAAAGTACTGTTCCACGTAGACTGGCTTCAGATCCAATTTGGTTAGCTTCTGACTTCAAAAGTCCAACAAAGAATAAGAACGTAATGCACTGGAGATATCACAAACGAGAGATCCAGCTGGATTCCAGGTGACTCTCTCGCAAAACCAAATGAGTGTATTTCGCTAAGAACACTCTAGTTTCACTGAACTGCCTCACTTGACAGAACCTTCTGTCCAGTTGTTTGAAATATTGCCTAGCAGTCTGGTGGGAACTCATGTGAATTCCAACCGACTTACGGTTCAAGTCCTGGGAAACACAGTGTTTTGAAGTACATGTCCATCAGCCTTACTGGGTGGTCCTTGGGAGAAAGTACGAATTTTCGCAATCAGTAATACTCACGTGTAAGCAAAAATTCGAGATTTCATCCTCATTGCGTACGATGGATTCTGACCAACATGAAACACTACACATTCTCCCAGGAAAACCGTCCACTACAGGAAAGATTTCCGTCGATGAGGCAGCTTTGACATTCCTGTAATATGTGTAAATCGCCGGAAACTGAAGAAGAGAACTGAAAACCTGGAGCTCCATACAGTCCTTAACATGCTGTGGAGAACACATCAATTAGAGATAAACTCACACTAACCTAGCTCATAACATGTGATAGCTTCTTGGTGGTCGATGTGGCATGAGGGAACACCTCCACCGAGAAGACAAATCGAAGTTGTCTGAAAGTGTTTCCTCGAAGGGGAGGGGTAGTGCACTAGGAACGACACACCGTTTTCACCAAAACATCTTACGCAAAAGCTAGCTCTCGATTCCGGGGAGTCGAGACTTGAGGGCCAGTCTCCATGATGTTCATCTCCGTAGACAACAGAGCAAACTTGAATGTGCCGATAACTACTCATTTGCAAATGAAGTAAGTACCGACGGCAAATCTAGCCAAGGTTCTTTCAACCGAATTTGCTGACCACAGCTGACTCGTGCTTCAAGATGTCGAAATTAGTTTCAGCGTTTCCCATCAATTCGTTGAAGAACCCATAGTTTTCATCGACTCCATTAATAGTATTGAGTGTAGACCCAAGATGCATAACACAAGCAACCATCAGTTATTCCGACGGGAGGCGCTGAAAGCTTGTAACCAAATGTGTGTTCTATATAGCTAATGATGCAGAAATGTGGGCTGAGCTTGCTTTTTTGAGATTCACAAACTTCTTTGACCGCAAGTTACACTTGAGTCGGTAGCATTTTAAAGAGTCACAGATTTTACACATGTAGTCATATTTTGCTTCTCCAACTCCGGTCTGCCACTTTCTATAGAAACCAGACCTCAAAATGTCGCAGCTCCTCATATGTGTTCATTTTTTGCAGCCTATCATGAGCCGCATTCACTAGGTTTGCGTAGTTGAGTATTGCATTTAGGTCTTTTCACTTCCCCCATTACAAGTCGCGCACAGAGTGGCAAGAACTATTGGAATGTGTCAATTCACTTAGATATTTTCCATGAATGACCGCGTTTAATAAATAGGCAACAAACTTATGTGTACAGAGTTGTGTCCAAAAGCGGCAATACTACTTATCTTCATTTAAAATAAAACAAGTCCGGTTTAAGACGCATGCAAAACCTGGCAGCTAAACGTAGAAGACCACCGAAGTCGAACAGTGTCCTGAGCATTACAGCTTTGCAGTCGCCTGACGCTGAAGATTTTAGTATGACGTTGGCATAATTCGGACCACGCTACGTCCGACATTGTTGTGCCTCACGTACAGTGTGGTCAGCTGTCCATCCGGTGCATAGACTATGCACTCCATTTGCACTCATCTGCATATCAGTTTGGTTTTAACGACAGACTCATCTGTCGAGGAGATTTCAGCAGTCTTATGAGTAGTGTATTACGTCTATACGCACTCCGTATTTTTACTCTTCCTTACCTTGCTTGGCAGTAGTACATACTGATGGCCTTGAAACTTCCTTCTCTTTTTGCCTCCGCTCTTATTCCAACTGGTTTTAAGCGGCTAAACTATGCTCATAGTAGTTCACATAATACTTTCCGCAAACTGGCATACCGTATTAATTGTTCTGCTTGGGACTGCATCAATCTGATGCGGTAGGCAAATCCGAAAAGCGTATCAGCCCCTTAATCATTTGCGCCTCAGAACAAATCTCTTGTTCTCCTGTGACAAAAGATCCATTAGTCAAACTCATTAGGCTGAGTGAGTAAACAGTTTGTCCGCTTTTTCTAACCTTCTAATGGTACTCCTGCTTCTGAAAAATTAGTTTTTGGAACATGCGAACTTCTCCAGAAAGAGGTTAATCATGATTACGCTAATTGGCCGGTTGACTAAGCTAGGGATTTCAAATGCCGGTGATGTCCGGATGTCGAAAGCGAACAAAATGATAAGTAAATCTATCGCAACACTTAGCGGCGGTTGGAAATTCTGAGTGGTATTCTGATTCACTCAAAATCACTGCAGAAACTCTCTGATCAGCCATCCAGCCGAACAACTAGGCTTGGCAAGCGAGGTGTTAAAGAAAGACGTGTTAAGTATTTAGGGCGACTGGTGGAACTAGCCGGGTTGTTTCAAAATGTCTAAACGGGTCTCGCAGTCGTCTAGAACCATCCTGTATACACCAGTTGAGTTACAATCCTAAAGTTTTTTCATCAAACACAATCGTCTGCATACGGATTTGGTTTTGACGGGACACTCAACTGAATCCAGCTGATTCTCTTGTTTGTGATGTCCAAGTGCTTTCAGTAACCTTACGAGTAGTGTGTTACTTCGTTCATCTTCACAGTGTACGTCCACTGATGAGGTACACAGTGAAGGACGAAACTTGATTGAACAAACGACACCGATGAATAAATCTATTGTTTCTATTCCCCCCCCGTAACTCCGGTGAACCCAACTGGCAAAATCGGGCGTGCAGTGCAAAAGTTATTCTCCCCTAAATCATTCGCGTTATGCCCCCGTTTTTCACAGTCTGGGTCAGATTGTTGACTGCTTTCCATAGAACAAAATTCAGCTTTCGTCTAAAACCGAACTAGCCTAAACAAACATTTCCACAGTTAAATTTCCCCATGAGGTTTTGGTTACATTCATATTACCGACGACACTTCTGAGTGGATGCAAATCATTATGTCACATTTCCTTAAAATTCGCAGGTCTTCTTCGGACCCTAGCGTGCAACATATGACAGACTTGAATGTATCGGTCGGCTTATAAGCAAAAATTTGCGGTAGCGCAGGAAGTGACGCGAAGATTGGTACCCTTTTTCTTTAAAGACAAAGGAGATTTAGAATGACCCATGCTAGAGAGACTATCCCCGGTAAGCCTTGCTACTTGAAAGTCCGTAGATGTGCTTAGCGCTAGGTGTCATTCCGTAAAGAATCTCTGCGAAGAGGGGTCACCTCCAGGAAGGAGAATCCCGGCCCAAACGATGTTTATTTTTTTGGGTCGAAGTTGGATGGTATGAGGACCCCTTAGTCCGCGGTTGCCACAAACTGAAGTAGGCTTGGATGAAGTTTCCGAAGAGGAACTCGGAAATAGACGTAACACACTGAAAGAAGAAAATGATAAACGAGAGATTTAGCCGGTATTCTGATGGGTCTCCATTGAAAACCAAATTGGCATCCAAATGAGTGCGTTTGAGGAAGACAAGAATTTTAAATGTGAATGTGGTACAAAAACACATAACTTGGCTCTCCGTACGTTTCAGGGTGCAACATCAAACACTCTGGTCCACTCAGCATCGGGAATTCGGAAACAAAATTTTAAAAAATAACACGTGGAAGAAATACCCACACGAATATTTGGCGGTCTTGTCTGTGACACCATCGACACCATCAAATTGACTGAGCACTACCAAGTACAAACGGGACTGGGTTGTCGGATTTGGATGGACCTTAACTCGTCTCGTTTGTTCACTTTTCGAAGAGAAGGCTTGAGGAGCTTCATCGGAATTGGTTTTCTCTGCCAAAATATTAAGGTTTTGCGTCTTAGCAGAGCGGGACGGAACAGCTGAAAAATTTCAGACTTGTGCACTGACAGCCATTTCCAGATGTGGATCACAATTTAGAACAACGATTGCATCACGCAATAACGCTGAAAACTCTAGTATGTTACAGGAAGAGGAAGGTTCCTGCAGCGCACGGCTCCAAACGGATCCCGCAGGGACAAAATCAGTGGCTCTTTCGGCTTAAACAAGAATGCAGTCTTGCAAAAGTCAACATTTTTCCGGGTGTATCAAAAATAGATTTGTTCAGTGGTTCTCCGTACCTCCAAAATTCACGTACAACCGTAAAAAGGCTAGGGAACGGATGTTCTAAACTCACTTTAGATTTCGGCTTTGCTCTGGTTCACAGCTTTAATACACATTAGTTAGAAATAGGGTTTCAGTGCTTTCACGCGGCGTTTATTGTACACCGTCACTACCCTATACTTTTGGCGGGAAGACAAATAAGTATCCCGGAGTTGTTTCCAGATATGAGCAATAACCTGGTTTATCTCATGCGGTGAACGGGTTGGAAATATTTGGGAGCCGTCCATGGTACTCGCGAGGCACACGATTAGCACCAAACCCATGAGACTTGGTGAATGAGGCTTGTTTGACGAGAATTTCCCATTGCTTTCCCATTCTGCAGGTGCACCGATCCGTACTAGAAAAGTCAAGAGGCTTTGTTCCATCCTTGTTACGAATCATCATCAATGTGCATTACATGAATCGCTAGGGAGGTTTGAATCCAGGACACACCTGTTAGTAGTAGTTGAACCTAATACCATTTGTAAATAATCAGTAGTATACAATACCGACGCTGAGATGCAGTACAGCTTCACTCATCTCTCCGAATGTGGCCAAGTGCTGAATTGTTCTTTGAATGGCGACTGATGAGACCGAGGATCTAGGAGGCTTGCGACATTCAGATGTTCAGGTCGATGGTAAACAATCAAGTGCGGTGCTGAAAAGGTCAGGTTGTATTTGCATTCACTTAAGCTCTAGCCTATAGAAGGCATCATCTTCAGCAGAGATTCCACCCTGTTAGTGAGGCCAGTCTATGCTGAAAATCCGAGAAGCACTGTGCAGCTGTTTCATCCTTGCGCATCTCACCAAACTCAGAAAGTTTCGAGCCCCCTTTCATTCCTGCCAGCGGCTAAACACTTAACCGTTCGGCCAAGAGCGGCTGAACAGCTGTGATCAACTCTCAATTAGACAAGACATAGTGCCGCTCATCCTTCAATCACGGCAACCAAATCATGTTGTCGCGTGTTGACCCGCTTCTCGAGTGAAATAAACTTCCAATAAACTTTCACTCATCCGGTAAAATTCTTCTTCTTCTGAGCTATTTATTGAATGATGCTGACGCGAGGAAGTTTGAAAGTTTTCCACAGAGATTTCTTCCTGTTAGTATCCTCCTCATTTGTTTCAGCTTTGACATTTTTTAAGGGATGAGTTTCGGTACCTATGATTACTGCTCACAACCAATTTCATTCATTCAAATCAGAACACATTCTTCGAATTTTCAGAGCGCTAAATGTCCTTGAACAACAGAGATACGCTTGGGTAATCTTACTTTGAAATCTGTTCTGTTACAAAACATTTTTTTTTAAAGCAGGCTGAAATTCATTGAGAGAGCGGCGAGAATATCCCACTTTACGAAGCGATCGTTTAGAGGGATTTACCGGTCGCTGTGAATTATAGCAGAAATTTAAAAAAACGTCTCAACTGATGAAGTCCTGGATTCTGTTTCGAAGTAAGAATGATCAGGGCTGTCGGTCGAAATATTGGAACCGGTGCCTTTAGTGACTTTTCGTGGTTGATTTTCCTAAAAAGCATTGCACAAGTAACAACTTGATACTCATATTTTTGGCAGGGATGGTCATTTGCTGTCTTGAATCATTAGAAATCCATTTATTTTCAGATTAATTTGATGCTAAAGGAAGACTCAAATGAAACTTTTATTTGTGAAACTTTCCAGATGGATTTGTTGCACTAAGACCGCCTCATGCTTCAGTTGGCAAAATATTCAGTGTACCGAATCATGTTGTCTTGACATAACACAATACTTATAAGATTGCGGAAAATTCCCCGCTACCGCACTACCGGCTTCATCCCTCTTCGGGTCCGTGAGGGGCCCAAGGTAGTCCGACAGCCTCCATGAGTCTTGTATTCCACCTGACTAAGTGAAGAAAAGAAGGGTGCCTCGGCAGAAAATGGAGAACATTGCGCCAGCAATAATCAACCCCAAACTATGGATCGGCTGTGTAGATGACACAGTCATTATGAAGTAGTCTGTAGCGCAGCACAGCATGAAACACCAAGCTTGTCACAAACAAGCGATCCAGACCAGTCCCCTGTTAACACTGATGTAGCTTGCAAACAAGTGCATTTTGACGGTTGCGCAAGCAAGATCGGTGGAAACTCGGACACGTACGCCTACCAGATGGGCCTCAAGGAGGGCGAAACCGGCGGTGGTCTGTCAAAGTGTTTTCAGCAAACAAATTTGGTTTTGCGGGAGACTCACCTGGAACCCAGCTGAATCTCTCGTTTATGATGTTCTTAGGCAACTGAATGTGCTGCACCAAATAGAACTTAAGGTTGATGGAAACTGGGGGGCTTCGCCTACCTGATGAGCCTCACGAAGGACGAAACCGGTGGTGGTCTGTCAACGAGTTTTCAGAAAACTTTTGGATAGTATTTTCGGCGAACAAAACCACAAATCAATCGATTGTTTACCAAGCCTCTCTGAAACCATAAATAAAGTTTCTCGGGTTGCCAGACCAAATCGTCTTCCTAACGTTAATGCTGCGCCTCGTTCGGTCCACCGTTTATTCGTATTTTGTTCACGGTCAAACCTACAAAATTAAACTTTTGGAATCAAACACTAAATAGCCAACAAGTATTGTGACCCCAGATTCACTACATGCTCTTCATGGCGTATCACGAATGACCATTCCCGCTGCACAGTCTTTATGGCTATACCTTGATTTTCCGGCAGTTTCACTGAACAAATCTCAATTAAGTGGAATCTTACCTACCACTTGTGGTCGCCCTTAACGACTTATATAATTTAATAGTGCCACCATTTGGTCAAATGGCTTAACAGACCATTTAACGTAACGATTTATTTTGCATGGAACGGTCTGCTTCATAATGATCTGGCTGTTCTCCCGTTTACTGCTGACTGCAGCTCATTAAGGAGTACGTGTGAAAATTTCTTTCCATTTCCGTTGGCCTGAATGACCTTTTCATCCAAACCCGTCTCAGACTGGTTGGCTTTGTTCAAGGCACGAACAAACTAGCTTCGTGTGCCAGTTCAAGGGGGAGATTGTTCGGAACTGACGAAAAGCTAGCTCGATTAGTTACACCTCGTATGGGGCACATGAGGAGGTCAGACATCGAATTTCAACCGGTTTTTTAACTTTATCGAGTGCAAGTTTCAAAGTTTACATGGACTCGTTTATTTGCAGTTACCTTCCACCATCAAAGAGATCATCCTAGCAAGGTATGGCCTGTCAGAAGATGCAGAGTCAAGAAACGTTTTATGTAGCTCCACGCTTAGACTACAAACGTCTTATCAACTAAGGATGACGAAATCCCCTTGATTGGTAATGGTATGTTTGTAAGCGAAGTACCAACCTCGGTGAGCAGATCAATAGCCACCTAATCGATAGCCAGTGAACGCATCCCATTTGCCAGTAAGTTCATACGTTTCTCAAAAAAGACGTTCTGCTGCAACTCTCCGAGCCAGCTTACCGGATTTGTCAACTTTTTCCCCAAATGAACCTGTGATTTCTATTCTGCTCATTGCGAGAGGTTGCGTAACTACCAGCAGTGGAGCATGGAAGGAAAAAAACGGAATACTGTAATATTTGAACGATTGCTTCCGGTGGATCCTGAAATTTGATTGAGGACAGGCAGTTACAGCTTCAAGTAACATACTATGATGCATCGTTGGAAAATGGCCAGTCTGAGTAGAAATAGCTTTTCACCAGCTTTCATGCTATCGCCTGGCCTCATTAACGACTACAGTGATCCTACTTTTGTGACCGGTTTGGAGAAGTTGCTGGATTTACGACCTGAGCACCGAGAGGTGGCGATGTAGTCATTATGGTCCTTCTTGGACTGGACGCATGTGTGTTTGCTGTTCTGGACTTAGCTGGAGCTAACAAGAGATGCCCATGCTGACCTCCACACTTAACTGCCTGCCCACCTCGATGTGCCTGAAACCCGCGCATCGGTCAAGGGCACTTTGGAATTGAGCTTTTTTAAACCAAGCACCATCCTTCTTAACCTAAGCTCAAACAACTTCCAAGTAACGGGATTTCACTTTGAGATGATTAGAAGAATACACGTTTGCCGGCCGAATAGGATATGAATTCGGACAAAAAAATGTACCAACGATTCATTTCCATAAAACAGACATAGCGACACATATTTAAGGTGTCTGTGGTGATAGCCGGCCAAAAAAAACCGACAGACAGATGATCGATCAAGAAAGGGACAGCTACTGGGCTGTCACTTCAGACCTACTAGGAGATACACACATCAATCAAATGCCAAGATGTCCATTTGTTTATAAACGATGAATCAAAGTTTTCCAAGATGCAC
>SJOL01005821.1:305961-317749 GCA_004794785.1 Opisthorchis felineus | reverse complement strand
GGGGGGGGGTTGAGCACATTTTTACGCATTTTTACGGCACCCGCTGGTGAGCCTCGTTGTTCGGCTGAGTCTGAAGTCACTCTTAACATGTATGTATGCCTGTTGTATACTCAACGGTTCGTTGAGGAGTCCTTCAGCCACAAAGAAGACAGTTCACAACCTAATCATCGAGGATTTCAAAGTACAGTAACTTCTGTCATGAGTACAAACGGTTCAGATTCCCCCGATGTCAATCTTGATATGGTCACTGAGGTCAAATTACGGAATGACTCATCACCGAACAAGATGGAGAAGCGGCTATCTCATAATATGAGGCACGCCAAAAGACTACGGTTGGCAGTCCAAGCCGACCTGGTCGTACGCTTTTCTTTCAGTGCAAAACAGACTCACCAAATAAGGCGTACTGTAAACTAATCATGGATAGAGAAGACCTTTATTGGGGGGATAACAAAGTCTGCGTTTAATAGGTCGAGCTGGTGCGCTGTGGCTAAATAAGTGGTCTTAACTGCAAAGTAGTTCATGCCAACTGTGCTAAATTTTTCTCACAATGAGTAGGAGCTAAGTGTAGTGGAAGCACAGAGGTGTTAAAAGAGTTTAGGCATGAGATTCTAATGTGGTGACCTAAATATTTGAAGTCCACTTTATTCTGGGATAGATGTATTCAGTTGGAGGATAATTTTTGGCGCATGAGACTGTCGAATAAAGAATACCGGATATCAAGTGAATGAAGGGGGAATCGGGAGTAGATGATCAACTTGGAATCGAGTATGCAATGAATTGGCGGAAGCAGTCCCGCACTCGCCCTGTTTAACGATGAACGGATTGACCAGTTGAAAAGTTGCTGTAAGGTATACGAGCATTCTAGGTGATCGACAGGGGCAGTCAAATTGAACGAGACTCATCAGCCGAAAAGGTATCCAGGCTTTAGTTCACGATTTGCACTCCAGATAGACACGCTGAGGAGATTAACTCATTTGAAAGTTAGCTGCGGTCAAACAAAAATTCTCACGGTTTCATTTGGAAACAACTCGGAACGGATGACGAAGAGGAAGCATGAATAACAGCACTGAATATACCTACCTACCCTGGTTAGTTAGCCAACTTAAACAAAGTATAAACGTGGCCCCGAATGCCGAACGTATACAGCGGATCTATTGGGTATTCAGGTACACTCAAGGACTGTACCGATGCACACGATCAAAACGCGTGTCATCTTTACGGAAAGTCGTTGTTCTTACCAATTCATCTGCAGTTGCGGCCCCATATACATCGGTAGAACTGACAGAAGACTGGGGACAAGGACACAGGGTGCATAGGTCCAAGCAAATTCTTGTGGTGCCAGCTGACTCTCTTGAATTTCAGTGAGACGAAAGCCAAGTCATCGATCACCAGGCGTCTAGTCAATGCAAACTTCATAGTTAAAAGTTATCATTCCCTCAAGGTCACAGTGCGAAGCAGTCGGCCGTCCTTTTAGGCAACAACAACAAATCTGGAACCCGGCTGAATCTCTCGTTTGCAAATGAGTGTATTTCGCTAATTTCGTGCAAGTTGGTTTCAAGTAGAACATAAGGTTGACGGAAACTTGGGGAATGCGCCTGCCTGATGAGCCCCAAGAAGGGCGAAACCGGCCGTGGGCTGTCGAAGAATTTTCAGCAACCTTATGAGTAGTGCATTACGAACAACTAATCCACTCAATCCTGTACTCCGTGCTCAGACAGCATTGAATATTACTCAGATCATAAACCTTTTTTTCCCATAGATGTATAGGCAACGGTCCATGTGAGGGACCTTGAGCCCCTTCAGAATAATACCATGTGACATACGTGCCGTAAAGCTTTCAGAGTGTGAGACTATTTTGTGAGGGACATTTAAACGAACATTCATGGAGACATATTAGTCCACAAGTGCATCCGAACGCAGTCACATTTAAAGTCACATTCATAGTTTCACCGACGAAAAATAAGTAGTCTGCCTGGAAGCAAAGAACTTTCTCCTGGAAATTTTACATTCGAGCCAGCACTAGATGTAGTGACGGTAACCACTCGAGCGAAGGGTATTCTCGTTACGAGTTAATCACACTGCTTGATGGTCAGGCATTTCCAATAGGCTACGGGTTCATCTATCGCTCTTGACCCTCGAGGTTTGATGTTCCTCCATCTAGAAACGGCTTCTGGGTTATTCAGAGTTGACAAATTTCACCTGGACAAGGTCAACCGTACGGGGAACAGCCACGTGTCAAAAGGCCTAACAGAACCAATATTTCGGATTAGTGATATATGTCCTGACACAGGTTATTAAAACCAGACCAGCCAATGCCGTTTTGATAAAATTAGACATGCATTTATACATGGCTTACCGAGATTAAACCAGTTTTTTTTAAATTAAAAAACGTTCTCCCAATAGCACTTTTCCTAAGCTCTATAAACCGAACTGTTCGATCACTTATTTACCCCACATGAACTCTCACATTGACTTTGTTCTTAACAAGTAACCAGAAGAACAAACGCTAAATTAGCGAAATACACTCATTTGCAAACAAATTTGGTTTTGCGAGAGACTCACCTGGAACCCAGCTGAATCTCCCGTTTGTGATGTTTCCAGGCAACTGAATGTGCTGCACCAGGCCGCCTCATGTTCCAGTTGCCACGACATTCGAGATATCGCGATACATGTATATTCGTAATTCAGCTGGGTTCCAGGTGAGTCTCTCGCAAAACCAAATTTGTTTGCAAATGAGTGTATTTCGCTAATCCCGTGCACTTCGGCTTCAAGTAGAACATAAGGTTGACGGAAACTCGGGGACTGCACCTACCTGATGAGCCCCAAGAAGGGCGAAACCGGTTGTGGGCTATCGAAGAATTTTCAGCAACCTTATGAGGAACGCTAAATTAATTTATTTTTCTCCTTCTATTTTATGAATCGGATGTCTTCATACGTCTGTGGAACATCAATCATTGAATCAACGTGATCAGCTGTGCCGGGTTTTTCAAGGTGAGTGTCCAGTCACAAACTCGGTACCAACTACATTGTTCAGTGATTTAAAACGACTTGCGTAAGAGGTCGATTAGAATAGGAAAATTTGTTTGCCTGCCTAAGAATTTACGAAACAGCCACTTCGTTCATTCGGTGAGTTGTCAACAGTGCGTCTATTGGTAATCTTGAAGGGGATCCGAATCTGAAACCTGTGGTTGAAGAGTAGAGCATTTCAGCTCGTAGTCAACCGTATATTCTACTTGAACACGGAATTGTAAGCACCTGGCTCAGCACACTAATTTGCAACTTACATGGAGGCTAATGTGATACTTACCCGAAAAACTTAATAAGTGAGAGCTTCAGCTGTATCCCTCGCTTAAACTGATGTAATTTGCGAGTGTGTCTCGTCATCAGCTATTTCATTTGAAAGCTATTCATTGACTGGAAGGTACATAGGGGTCTTGTGGTTAAAAATGATTTCAAAAGCTTTTACTAACTAATCATCGGGAAAACCCCATAACTTCTCGGATAAAGAGCGAGTGAATGTGAAAATACCTCCAGCGATGGAATTCATTTATGTTTCCGCCCTCTTCAACGACGCTGATCAAACGGATGCTGAAACCGGCGGAGGCTTTTTTTAGCCATCGAGAATCCAATTGTAGTGCGGAAAAAACAAAAACCACTCGAATGAACGATAAGCATCTATATCTGATCGGTCGCCATGATGAGCTACCTACAGGAATGTCATTCCACTTCAGATGCCATGTAAGCCGCCACAATTCAGGTCGCTTATTATTGTTTGTATCTCAACACCCCCCGGCCCTATTTGGATTCGAGAATTTGACAGCTGTTTGTAGGCAATTGTAGCAGCAATGGGTGACAGTCGCCTGGGAAAGGAGCTACTCAGAGAATCATGGTGTCAATCTAGCGGAGAGAGACAGAGAGGTTGTCAAACGTGTCAGTCACTCTAATCATTGGACTGTCTATCAGACTGAGCCCTACTTTTACGCAAAAAAACACTTCAGCTTTTCGGATGGTGTCCTTTACGAGCAAGTTTGGCTCACTGAGAATTGTTCGTTAGTTTTTGTTACAACCACTCAAAAATGATTACCATGCTTAGCAGGGGGACCCTAGACACAAATGGACGGATAGGAACCATGGAACATTGAAAGGGTGGTGTGATGTTCAACCTGTTTTATTTTATCGGCCTACTTGACTGATGGGCACAAAATGGCCTTGACAATGTTGCTTACCTTCAACCTCGCCAAGTGGTGACCTTGGGAAAAGCAGGATGTACGCTGACGATGTTCGATACGATTCATTCTGCAACGGTCTGTCCCTTTTTCCTTTTATATCTAGCGTTCGATTCGGAGAAACCGTCAGTATGCCTGCAAGAATAGAACTGCCAATGGCACCAAACTATCTACTGCGGTTGGTGGCTGTCGAGTGGACAAGTCCCACCGAAACCAGTGTCGAGCGTGTCGCTTGAAAAAGTGCTTAGAGGTGGGAATGAACAGAGATGGTAAGTCATACTTCATGATACCTTCCTTGTTCATACACATCAAATGTTTACAGTGACGGAGTACTTCATAAGGAAATGCATAGTTGGTTGGCTAATCGTGGGCACAATGGATTCAGTCAGTACATTGTTTGGGAATGAGAGACAAGTGGATTTGGAACTACAAGTGACACTTGCCCATACAAGTGGTGCGCATCAGGTTAGGGGACTGATTCGTCTTTGCAGTGCTGACCAACACTTCGACAACTATTTCGCGCGTTCCAAACTTAAGAAGAATTGGCTGATAAAAATTCCATTTGAGGCTGAAATTTTTATACATTGACTGGAGTATAAATGGACGAAACGAAATGCACAGGAGTTGATGTGTAAACCAATACTTTCTAAATGTTATTTTGAAAAAATTACCTTTTTTAGGTAGTTATCTTATTTGCGACTCATCAAAATAATCAAATTATACCCTGATTTTCCGTCATTTACAATATATGATCATTAATGTATCAAGTAATTATGATGTTTCTTGAAACAACACTACTCATAAGGTTACTGAAAACCCTCTTTAGCCACCTTATGAGTAGAGTTCCTTCAAGGAAATATGAAGCAGTCATTGTGCAGCAACTTCAGTTGAGGGGTTAGGTTCATCTGGGATTCAGCTGAGTCTCCCGTGCAAACCAGATTGGTGTGCAAATGAGTTTATTTCCCTAATTGCGGCCTTGTTCAGATCAGTTGAGCTCAGATTAGAACCACATTGGACAGGATATCCTAGCTTGTCCTTCTGTCGACCTATGACATTGATCTACACACAGGTGAGCCTGATGTTAGGTAACGGACCCGTGTATTATACCCACCTAAGGCAATGGGGATAAAAGACATTCGGATATGTTGAACATTTCGGGACTTCAGCATGGTCTTTTTCCTCGCACAGATTAATAGGTCTGCAGCTCAATCAAACGGACTAGAGGAGTTGAGGAAACAAGCCTCTTAATGTCTAGTAATACTTGCCCAGATCAAGCCTATACCTTTCAGTTCTCAACTTTCTCTTCGCTTGCGGAGCATAACGCCTGCCATTCTTTCATGCGCAACTGCGTCTTCCACTTTCTTCACGTTGTTACCCTCACTAGCCAACTTATTCAAGGCAAATTTCTCTCGCAAAGAAATCATCAACTAGAACACATCGTTTCAATTGTCCATCAAATTATTTTCAGTGAGGATTACCATTTTCATCCTGGTTGTTGGTTTGTTCGCTGAGCTAGGCATTCTGATTGCAAATGTTTCATCACCTATCGAGGTGACAGTGCTTTATTACGGAGCATATCGATGCACCGCCGCGCCACGTCACTAGATAATTGACTTTTATTAAAGCGAGTGACAATCACCTGGTTGAATGGTAAGTCTGAACAGCTGGTTTGGTGGCAACAGTGTTTAACAAAAAATCAGCTAGCTTGCCACAATGCTCCCACATGATATGCTATTTTGTAGAGCTTCTCAGGTTTTTTCCTGAACTGACCTGGCAAATAAGCAAACTAACAGGATTTTTCGGGATACTTTTGTTAGTTTGCGAAACGCTGCCGCAAGAAAAATTAGAAATGACACCTGTAACTCGCAGACGGGATAGAATCGGAACGCGCGCAAGATAGACCGATGACACCCTAATGATTTCACTGGCTTGTCTACCTGGTTTGTGTAAGAAAACCAATTGTCCATTGCGCTGTTCCCTCCGTGCCAAAATAACCCCCCATTGAAGACCTTCTTGAAGAGGTTACCTTGTTATCTGGCGGTGAAGTATGAAAATCACAGTCAGGAAAATCGGTTTCGTTGTCGGTCGCCTTCCCCACGAATGAGGTCACTTCAACAAACCATACCAGCGTTTAGATGCTGACAGGCGTGGATCATTTGGGCGCATTTTGGCTTTCTGTATGCAGCCATTCCGTTTCCCGTGCCAATATCAGGATGTCCTCGTAATAACTGCAATTACAAACTCCACCCTCTCCAGGCAAATCGCTCTCTATCGATAAGAATAACCATAAAAGCTCGAAACACTGCTTGTTATGTACTGGTTTTTCTGCATCGAATTATGATGAGACCGACCGTTAAAAACATGTTCAGCTGTAACACCCTTTCGGTGCCTAGCTGCCATGCCACCAGAAAGAAGCACGAGCACCTGGGATACTGCCAGGTTGCCCAAGCCTAGACAGGGGAAGTCGAAAGACAGAGGTCGGGTTCGAACCACAGACCTTTCGGTCAGTAAATTCGCGGTCTAACCACTGAGCCATCTCGCCGATTGTTAGTAGAAGTTTACGACCTCTTCTGAACATGTGAAGAATTGGAGATTCCTAAAATGACAGAATATTGATTGGCAAAAAACTAGCTGACCGTTCTTCGGTAGTTATTCCACGCTTAATTTCAGGTGCTGCATTATGAACCTTTCAGCATCTGTGTCATCCCTGCCATTGAGGATTGTTTTACTTAGGTCATTGACTGGTCCCAAAAGTCTGTGAAATTTTTTAAGGTCGTAGCTACTCAAAGGAAGCGTAGAAATTCGAGCTTTTCTAGCATATGACACTTGTCAGCGTGATAAACTTTGGCACTTCAAGCAACCCGTTGTGCGTCAGATCAGTTGGAAGCCGCAGAAGAATAGGGTCCGGTGAACCTTCAAAATTACTGGATGTTCCTGGGTGAGAGAGCTTTTGGTCCGTGGGGAGTGTTTGAAAAACATCAGCTGCACCTCTCAGCTGCATATCCGCAGCACCATTAAACCGTGTGTCAACTGTGTGTCAGTGAAAACGAAGAAGCTATACAGAATACATTGTCAAATTAATACATACAAGGAAAGTCTGTTGGCACAGAAGACAGTGCATTTGAGAATACGTGAAACTGATCCACATCAGGCATGATTTGATGTGTAATTCTCCTGAAGACATTCCACCACTCGCTTTCTCCCAGTCGTCTGTCTTTGACAAATGGTACACACAAAGATAACAACCAATTCAAATAATGGGTCTGATGAATATCTGACTGTGGGATACTCGTAGGTAGTCTAAGTTCCCAAAGTTTTGGAGTGTAAATAATTGTGAATTTTTGTGGTTCAAGCTGGCTTTGACCTGGCATTTTCTCCGGAGGAATCCCGGTACACCCCTTTGAAAGAGGCTCTCTAGTCAGATGTGATTTTCATTTTGATGGGCAGCACACCGATGAAGAATTTCTCAAAGGATTTAACATAGACTAACGAGTTTCCTACGCTAGTCTGTCCGAAGGACTCAATACTGACGACTCAGTTGCATGAGTGACACTTGTCTTGTTAGATGGGTGTACTCGGATGTCAGTATGAGTTCGCGAGCGATGAACGGACTCGGATCACTCCATTTGTTTATGCCTATTGAAGGTCTACAATCAACAGTTCCGTTACAGCAACTGAAGACGCACCTGTACTCGGTCTTGTACAGTAATGCGATGATGGTTACGTGGCCTGACGCGCAAGACATGTCGAATCCACATCATGATAAAGGGGTTGCAAATGTCAACAATAGTAAGCGCAGCTCTGTCACACCTCGAGGTATTCGCATCCTGTGAAGAGGTAGTCTCGGACCGGCTTGATAGCGGCCATCAAAATAGGTTGGGCGCATATAATACTATTGCTAATACTATACTCTCACAACGGAGGAGCTGAGCGCTGTTCACCATTTGCTGCACACGTGACACTCATCACTTTACTTTGAAGCATACTCATAACGGTAACCTATTGGCATCCCTTCCCAATACCAGTTAGGTGACTCAAAATGGCTCAAAAAGCCGTTGAGTGACTGGGTCAAAAATGTGTATCACGTGGAAAAATCAGAGTCATCATCATCATCGATAGTGTAACATCGGTGTTCAACACTGATTGTTCGCTAACGGTTCAAAGATTGACCACCTCTCTGCTTGCGCCACTCATAGTTGGGGACGGCATGCGACGTACATGGCCTAAACATCGCAGCTTCTGGTCCTGGACACGTTCTTCTACTCAAGTGTCTGTTCCACAATTGCACAGATTGTGTCGGTGCAGATTCGCAGATATGGTCAGGATTCGTACGAATCACTTTTCCGCTACAATGCTGGAGTTGGGAATCGTATTGCGGCTGACATATCCGTTGCCAAGATATGTAGTTCTTGATGATGGTAGTTGATGGATCAAGATTCTCTGTAAAAAAACAGCCGTTCAATTCTGTTGCCTTATGCGCTCAAAGTCCTCCCTTTGCCTTCCACACGTACTAGTAGCACTCATACCTTAAAAACTGGCTTTCAACTGTCGAACTAGATGACTATCCTACCCCTACAGACAAGCACCACTTATGGCATCTTCCCTCCTCATAAGGAGAATGAGCACCTACGCTCAAAGTTTATCTATGCTGATTATGGTTTGGAAGTCAGATCCACGTCGGCCACATGTAACCATGTCATACGGTACCTCATTTGTTGAAAGAATGGTACTGAATCTTCACCTTGCAAAATAAGCACTGCCATCTAACGAAATGCTACAGTGGAGTGGTCACCCGGCTGTTTTCATGATAATAAACATGATCTGAAGAAAGTCAATACGGGATTGAAGTTGTGTACCACAGAGGGAAGGAGAGACAGAGACAGCAACACACACACGGGCAGCGAGACAACAGTCACGAAACTTGTCTGGACAAGCGGAATATGCAAACATGCTTAGAGTTTAGAGCTTCTCATTTGACAGGTGTCAAGAGAAATCAAGCAGGACCTGGTTGGTCGTGACCAGATGGTGGGCTAGGGGTAGTACTCGTTTACGCACGAAGATCCCTATGTAATGTGTGTAAGTACGGACCAGAGTGTTTAAATGAAGTGTCTTAAAAAAACTAATTTGTTCAATATCCAGCACACTCAGTGTACATACAGAAGCCTTTGGTATAAATAACTGTGACTCATAGCGATAGTCTTGGTGGAGTCAAGTGTACCTATCATCAGACACCACTCGGAGCCAATTTAGAGCAGACAGTTTAGTCAAGTCACACTGAACGGTCAATCAACCAGTCATGCATAATGGCATTTGTGACAAGCTTTATGGAAGACGTACACACAGCTAACCAGACGATCAGACAGGCGAGGTTTTTTTTCCACTGTGGTTGTGCACATCCGCGTCAAAACAGGTTAACTTATGCATTGACTGAAGAAGTTATTCATTCATTAACGTTTGTCATAAGATTAGGGATTGGTAAGAAAGAATTGCCGTTTTATGAAGCTGAGTTTCATGGAAGGAGCTCGATATCTAGGGCGATTCACGTGGCATTGTGGTTTCTATATCTGTTCAAGGATACCGTTTCAATCTCTGTATGTGATGGTGAGAGAGTGGAGCAAACTGCTGTATGCTGCTACTGGTCAGCAAGGTCGCTTGCCACCTTCCGCAAACTCTGTCGATATGTGCTCCCCACCCGAGGGATGACAACAATGACGTCATGGTCCTCGAGCAAGGTCCACTCTAGCCTTTTCTGTATGCGGAAGGTGAAAATCTTGTAATAACTATCAGCGCCAACTTAATCGGAGAAACCGATAGAGTCGATGTATGCCAGAGCATGGATATTGTGGTCGTCGAAATGTTCGTCGACAGTCTCCACCTTGAGTATCTTATACGTCTGTCAGGGTATACAAAATAGGAATAAAAAGTGTCGGACGGTAGGTTGGTAAGTTCGGAGCCTGATGCTACGTTATTTCGCTCACCATGTTACATTATTCGGACGTAGAAGCGTTCTGTAAACGCGATACATGTTACGAAATCGACTGCTTGCAAGGTCAGCTAAGATTTCGAACTTCTCCTATCCCAGGTTCATGAGAACCCTCGAAGACGCAGTAACCTTCCAGACTGGCCGTTTTGAAACCCATCACTTATTTCAAGCCGACATACTGTACCAGGTTGCATCAGTTCATGTAATCCCAAATGGGGAGTTCTTTCTGATAAATGGGACGAGCATGTTGCCCCAATTGAGTATCTACTTTAAGCCAAAAACGACAAAACGGGGATACTGTGAAGCAGACGTTCCATAAGAGAATGGTAGGCTTATCGAACTGGGTAAGCAAACAACACTATGAAGCACAATCTAATGCGTCCAAAGGCACAATGGTTTGCGTATCCAGGGTCAACTGGACAAAAATTTAGTCCTAAGTGACGACCAGCCTCCTAATAACAGCTTTTATGATGCCACTGTAAGACCAAGTTGACACACTAAAGTAGAGAACCAGTTGGGGTACCCTTTAGCGACACAGTAAGTCACTACGAGGTGGGCCAGTTCTTTGTTGTCCCAAAATTGACCTGTTTTGAGTCATCACTACTTCTCACATCTAACCTGATGTGTTTGTGCGTTCATTGAAAATGCCTGTTCAATGGTCTACTTTTCGGTTTGACAATGAAGCCATGGAATGCATCAGAGATTGCAGTCATTTCACGATGTATCGCACAGAAGTTGCTTCTGGTACGTTTAGCTCACCAACATGGGAACTTTTGGCAAGCTTACACGTCTCAGCCGTCCACTAAGGGGAAGATGTTTGAACTAGATTGTGTAGCACGGATGACAACACTGTACAAATGGTTTGCTGACAGGTCTCGGTAGTGCATTCTGAAAGAGCAAATCGAAGAATCTGTGGTGATGATCAAATAATACTTAACCTTCTGTTCCAGAAAGGTCGTCCTTACTACTCACTGCTATCCATTTAATTAGTAGTAGTATCTGTTTTCAGCAGTCTGCCAAGGTTATCACAATCAGTACCTGAGTTTGTTCAACATTTTTGGCTCTGTTGGTGCTTGCAATGGCTTTGCGCGGCCTATATGACGCTGAATACTCCTCAGTGCAAAAGTCCTAAACACCTGACCCTGTCTGACAAACATCTAAATGATGCGCTAGTCTTGTTTTGTTGGTCTCTGTCCGTGTATCTTCCAATACCAATCCGCTCAACACAACTTGGAGGTTACTTAACTTGACTGACAAAACCTAGTGATAGCACAGTGACATCCCAAACGTTTCCTTCCTTCTGATGTTCTCCTGGAAATTCTTCCACTTCTATCGCTTGCATTTTCATTTTTATGACTATACTCCTAAAAAAATAAACGATAACAACCGTAGTAGCGTTTGTAGCTTCTCATAACAGTGTTGGTCCTGGCAAATTACGTACCTTTTGGAGCCTAAGTAACCTGTTGTGGGAAAACTGTCAAGCCAAGTTAACATGTTTAAAAAAACTCACACAGTTCTACTCGTGGGATAGTATAGTTCAATTGATCTTGTTCTTACAAGGTTGAGTCAATGAGTACCT
>SJOL01005821.1:264093-300940 GCA_004794785.1 Opisthorchis felineus | reverse complement strand
CCTAACATTTGTCCATTCAGCTACGGGCAACTGGTCAGCAGTGTGCTTCCTTGGCACGTAGACAGGATACAGCGCCACTCATAGCACAAGATCATTTGTGTTGATTGGCTCCTAGGATGATGACTTCTAAGGTGGAAGTCTCATTCATCAGGTGAACTTTAGTCATCTTTTGATCCAGTTCCTCTGAGCACTTTGCTTCTAAGTGCTCCGGTGAAACAGTAGTTACGTATTTGGGGAATTCGTCTAACATCGCATTGTTGCATAGTATAACTTTGTTTTCCGCCGAAGACTTGATGCAGTCCTAGTTACCTTCCGACCTACTGAATTGGTACCGCCTCCAGGATATGATAAGTTTCAATTCGCATGTGATTTTTAACGTTTAATCCAAACTGCCGCACTCCACTCAGTCAGAACTATCCCCAAAAATGGAGACCACACACCCTTTTACAATGAACAACCACATGCTAATCAAGTTTTTTTTCGGAAAAATATTGTCCGTTTCCTCAGCTTTTGTTCTGTGACGGATCTCAGTCACATCCTCTAGCAATTTACCGCACATGTCGTCCACGACGGCGCCTAACACATTCGGTCTGACCGCCGCGAGTGTTGATCGTGACGTGTGTTCCTGCGTTGACTTGAGGTGCCGCCGTTCGTGAGCGGATAGACTACGGATAATGTATTACCTTGTGTGTGCGCGCAATGAACACTGAACGTGATGGTTTCCAGCACCGGATTTTCAGCGTCTCTTTCCAGGTCAGCAGAGTTGTCTGGATAATAACCACATGCTGGGGCAAAAAATTGTGACAATTTTGCTGGGTTGCGGCTTGATATCAAACCAGGTATTTCGGGTGTCTGAAAAAAGTTGGTACTCTCCTTACCAATGAGCGGCTTTGTAGCTCACCAAAACTACTTATAGTTTAGGGGCAGAGGATTTCGTGGGTTCCGTTTTCCATCGGTTATCAGCAATGTAGTGAAAACCGCGCTGCACGAGGCCTTTTGTCTATTTCAAATTAACCAAGGCATATAAGTGTCTGCCAACCGGTTAAATGTAAATCTATCATATTCTCAAATAGACCAAAACTCTGAACAATCTAAGACAGAGGCATCTGAAGATTTTCTTAGTGTCTTTCATCCACAGAGTCTTTTCTGTTGTTATTCTTTGATAGTTACTTATCTCTCGCAATGGTTCACAGGCTTATCACCCAAGTAAGCTTCCGAAACAACTCATTATTCCCCTCATTTTAAGCGCACTACCCAAATAGGATGTAGTTGGGTTGACGCGCACAATAACTTATTTTCGAAAAATGTGTCGTACGATTGTGCCTCCTCAGACGGGGGGGGGGGGAAGATCATCTGCTGAAAAGCACCTGAGAGTTCTCCCTGTCAAGTTCCTTTTGCGGTGTGAACATGTCAAGTCCATTTACCACCGAGCCCTCCTTAACTTGACAATATAATGCAATATGTTGATAAAGACAACAATAGGATAATGGATAATGCGATGACATTGGGTGATGGTTGGATACCGGTCTATAAACACCAGGCTCACAGATGAGGAACAAGGCAGGAATAATCCACTGTGGTAATGTGAGAATCGCAAGATGATCTTTCGCCATGAGGCGGAGCGATTAACTATCCCATTGGGGGACTAGGCCCACATAATGAGAAAGAAATCGATAGTTGGCTGCCAACGGCTTTCGTCGACCCTGTAAATAGTGTTTAAGCGTACCGCAATATCTGAAATTTTGTTCTGACTGTAATATGAGACCGTCTTTCCACTACATGCTCAGTTGCCAACGAGAGCTTCAGTCTTGTCTCTCACCAACATCCAGTTAATTGGCAGACATATATTTATCGCGACATATGTACAAATTGTGCGAATTTAGCTTTATGAGTTTTAGGAGGTCCGCGACAAACACAACTCGAATAAGCCTAGTAGGCTTGTAAGAAATGAGCTTGATGGAAATTGGGGGTTTTGGTCTACCAGATCAGGACTAAGAAGGGCGAAACCGTTAGCGAACTGTCCGGAGTGTTCTTCTACCTTACGAGTAACACCCTCACCGTGTTCGTATGTCAGCATACTAAGGAACGTCTCATTCAGACAGGTCAGTAGGTTCGGAATGTCTATCTCATAGACTTTTCCCCACTTTCCTAAACTCGGAATTTTCAATTCGTTCTTGCATTGCCTTACCGTTCACAAAACCTTTTAAATATACACAGTTTGTTGACACAATCGTACTTGACAAAAATGATTCTGGGACCACTTTGTAACATAATGACGCACAGCCCTTTGTGGACTGCTGCTCTAGGTGGTCATCAGGAGCACGAAAATCGGAAAGTCATGGAATGGTTGTTCGTAGAAATCATGCCGAGGCGTTCGTTGCAGGGATAAGAAAACCTCAAACGAAAAATCGCAACCGAATTATTTGTTTCAGAGTTGCGGTAAAATGTACTGTGGCAAAGTAACCTTTATCGCGACATTCCTGGTTGGCGTAGAGGCATCAGTCCCGATGGACTTCCTTAAGCCGTCGAAGTACCCCGCACTTGTTTGCAGCCATTACTTAATTAAACCTTAACAAACAGTGGGTAACCGTAGGTCAACCTTCACTAACATGGAACACAAGAGGAGAGCCATTAGAACATTTTTCATTGTCTGTCGTTTTTTCGTGGTCACGAGCGGTTTACTTTTGGTCACTGATTTTGCTTGCATTCAATACGTGACTGACTGCACTCATCAGTGATCAGTTCTCCCTCGGGTTAGTTGATAAGCCATCTGTCCGGTCACTTGAAAATCTTCCAGCAACCCCTCCACTCGCTATCCGCCTGGTCTCATTAGGTAATCTCATCTCTCGATGTGTTGCTAACCACCGACACTTTCACCATTGCTGCTGCTGCGACTGGTGCCCCTCCTCCCTCCATAAAGTTAGACTCCTGTCTTTAATTTCCACCACCAAGTTGATCAGTGGTCAATAAGTCTCAGTAAGTGAACTCGTATCCACTTCTTGCAGTTGCTAAGCCAGACAGGAGTGAAGCCGCAGGCAGTTGGGCCACGCGAGTGCGTGCCTCGCGTTCAGTTGTTCAGAAACCGGTTAGTTTGGTCACTGTTGCAGTCCATATGTGCTCGTTTGTTTGCATGTTTGCGTCACTGCTCCACTAATACTGAGATGCACTGTGTTTGATTATACCAGTAGAAACTAGGTGGACAATGGTGGAAGTTGGATTTCGAAGGGAGATTTCCTATGTCTCAGATCAGCTGACCAGTAAGTAAACGAATGAGTTTGTGTAACACTTGAAACGATTTGATTGGCACTAACTATCTAAAATTATCCACCCGGTATGTCCGGAATATCACGTGGAGGTTACCCTTTGTGAGTTTCAGACAACTATCAGTTCAGAATCTATGTAGTTGCTTCTATCACGTCAGCCATGAACGCCTCAAGGTCATAACATAAATAAAGATTTGAAGTTCATGAAAGCATAAAGTGTATATTTTACTGATAGGGTGACTATAGTATACCTGAGCTAAGATCTAGGTAGGATAAATTTAGTAGTTTCCCCCATGCCAAATGGTACTGATAATACGAAAAGCCAGTGGTACAACCCAAATCTAACTAAACTCTTTGAAACGTCAATAACTCCGCGATTTGTGTAAGGGAGACCTAGACAGGTGTCTGACTAGAGTACTTATGACTGAAAACCTAACCACAAGGTGTCGGTGACTAATGGAAGGTATGTAGGACATCTCATTCAATGAGAAACAAGATGCCATATACATATTACACCGCCTTCGTAATACAGGAGACCGTTTGTTGTACCTCAAAAACGCTTGTCTGACCTGATGTCAGAAACTTTGTGAATATTCTTTGCACTCCAATGTAGCTCAACAGCTCATGGGAGCGCATAAACCACGCACTGCCGTTAGGTTTAGCCTGCTCATGCGACACACTAAAAGGGGCGATATCCGAGCGCAATTCTTGCAACATAAATCCGTTGTTTTTCCCGTCAAATTTTTCTGGATCCCCAAATTCTCTGCATTAAATTGTGGACAGTACTAAAAGATAAAAGTGATTACAGATTGAAATTGTTGCCAACATTTTTCTTCTGCGATATTCAGCGGAACACACTACTCATAAGTTTGCCCAAGAACGCCGCGTTCTAACGGCCCTCTTTGCTTGTCAGTAATGGAGTTGCGTTCCATTGAGTATAGGCGAAAGATAACTGAGTTACCCCGGTTGATGTTGGTGGGTGAGAATAAAGTTCTGGTATCATCTACGCAAATGGACGATTCAGATCAAATATGAAGGTAGTCAAGGTTTTGATTGGTCGTTACTTCATGTATCGTGGCCTCCATCTCTGGATCCGATCAATACCTACTCAAATGGACTAGATAAGCTTGTCTTGCAATTGAGCAATGGTTGAGCTGACGTGGACTTACCCCTGCTACGGTTAACCATTTGAGAAGGAAGGCACATATAAGCTGAGCGGTTGAAACATAATTTGTTGAATGTGCCAAAGTCTGAAATACCAGTGACATATGTTAGCTGAGATGTTCGATATACGGCGTGAGGTTGTCATGGCAACGTAGAAAATATGCTCAGGAAAAACATAAGTATCGGCTGAACCACGATGATATCTGATTTTTGTCCTCATTATATGAACAATTTCATGCATACAGGCAACATCGATGCAGTCGTAAGGCAACCGGAGTTCAGAAAAGGCACATTGAAACTGGTTACAAATACGGTCTTCAGAAACAGATCAGAAACAAATCAACAGCCACCTGATCAACAACCAAAGTGATACGGTCTTCACAAAGGTACACAAATGCAAGTGTTCTTTGGTGGTATTTAAAGATACGAGAAGCAGTGGCTTGTCATCGCCTGGTATTCGGGTGATGAGAGCAAGAACTAGCATTAAGCACGTTATCCTTCTGCATTTGCTGGTCTAATGATGACGTCTCTGAACAGCTGGATACCTGAAAGTGTTCTCATTCCATTGTCCTATATACTTAAGAACCAAACTATTGGAAACTGATGTAAGATAACACAGACCATTTAGACGGGACAGAGGATTGGACTTTGCACCTTTTTTCTGCATCCTGTCCAGTGTCAGTGTGGTGAATTCATAGCCGACTGACAAGGCTAGCATTCGTTGCCCCATACTACCAACAGAAATAAAGGAATAGCGATGAATCAGATTTCTACCTACACAGCCCTTTGGATGTAGGTTTAACCGCGAAGGTAATTCGAAGCACGGTGACTCATAGCATATCTACTCACATAAGAACCGAATAATTCATGTGGCAGAGGGTGTCATTATTTCTTTCGGGTCAGGTTATATTTACTATCCCTGCATAAAATACTCCTTCAAGGGAGAACCCTACCAAGAAAGGGGGGTCTTATGGAAAGTTCGCGACACTTAACGATCACCCCGTGGGTTTACGCTTCCCAGCAGACGCCAAAGATCTCACATTCTTGTGACCTTGACGTACTCTTTTGCAGGGACTAGTTATGGTCGGTTAATTTTTTCTACTCCCCAACCATAGTTTATTTCACTGATATAACTAATATTTACTTGATCAACTGATCGACACTCGAATGTGCGACTTTGTAACCCTTGCGCGAGTGTTCATTTTTAACGAGTGTTTGTAATACTCTGCTGAGTTACTGTTGTTTGGGGTACCATCCAGAGCCCTACGACCTTTTCAAATAGTTATGATGCTGGGAGAAGCTAAATTGAAATTGTGTGAGAGGTTTTATCCCACACACCACGCAACGTACACGTGTGTGTGTGTGTGTGGTTGGTCTTCTCACATCGGTCTCCAGCGCACACCTGCTGGCTTAACCAAATCTAAGATTGCGCAACCCCTGACATCTTCACGTGTGGTGCGTGTTCGCACGTGTGACTTTTCGAGTTTCTCTTGCTACCCAAAGCGACATGTGGTCAGTTGGTGTGTGGATTTGGATAGTCAGCCAGCTGCTAACTCACGCCTGGACACCTCCGGAGGATGCACTTATTCATTTGAGTAGTAGGACGGTCGCCCACCCGACCGAAATTGTTACCATGGCATTCGTTTCTCTTCAGGCTCAGTGAACGTCAGACTGTTTGTAAACCACTTTGATCTGGTCATGATATAATACAGCACTAATGAGGTGACGCCTGTGGGTATGCTGGTGACTTGCATATTTGAAAACGGTCACGTGCCACCTTCATCCTCTATCCAACAGGACCAGCCAGTGGAGTGGATGGAAATAAGATATCTGAGATGAAAGTTAGATGTATCCCACCACTAGAAGGTCAACAAATTGAACCCAGTACAACTGTAATTTTTTGTTTCATGTGCACTAAAGAAATCCGGCATTGCCAACACAAGAGACAGTCGTTGTACTGCTTGGTGAAATGACTTTCTCCGGAGCAACCAGAGACTGGGTGATCTAAAATCGCTTGTTTGCTTGTGATGGTGTGGATCGTCTTAGTATCACACTGACAGCCGGTAGGAGTAAGCCGCATCCGAAGTTCACGAGTTCACCAGTGGGTTAGATGGCAACGACAACATCCACTATTCACTCAGCAGTCCACCAAAGAAAAGCAAATTAATCCATAATGAAGTGCGAAAAATTCAACGCAGCCTTCTTGTTCATTATGAATGAAAAAGAAGCACTGCGCAATTCAAAACTCGAGGAAGGGCTGCAAAAACATTCATTTTTGGTCGTAATTATGCATCCAACCTGTTTCACGACATTCAGCCTCCAAGACCAACCGATTTCTACCGGCTCTTCGAGAAATTATTTTTTTCTCTCTCTCTTACCCCAAAAGGCTGATTTCATCGATGAACTTTAATCAGCTTATGTATGATCCAGTTTTTCGAAAGTTGAGTTTAACAGTTTGGGATCATCTCGCAGCAAAGTTTGAACTTAAGTCGTGGGTTTGCGTGGGGCAGACAGGCCAGATAAATATGCATTGCCGGCTGAAGAATAGCATAAACGAGATATTCAGCTGAAATTCAGATAAGTTACTCGTCGTTTAGACAAATTGGTGTGCAAATGTGTGTAGTTAGCGAATGTCGTATAACTTGGGTTCAAATAGAACACAAAAATTGGGGCCTGTGCCCACCTGATGAACCCTTGGAATGGTGAAATCGGTTGTGGGCTGTCGAAGAGTTTTACAGCAACCTTATGAGTAGTGTTCCTTCAAGAAACTATGCCTTGTCTTAGTTAGGTGTTCAGTTGAATCCAGTGTAGTCATTTGCAGCAAAATGAGATTGGACACAAACAACGCACATGACAGGTGGAACAATTTGAATGAAAAAGCTTTGATAAACTTGAGTATAGAGTATAGAGCATCAGAGTAAATCATGAAGAGGTTTTCACAAACTCGATCGAAATGACCTGAAGCACAGCACGCGTCATTTTAAACTCGCAGGAGAGCTAGGCCAACGGGTTTGCTGACCCAGTCAAGCGGTCTTAACATTCACTTAGGATTTCTTTATGAGTGTTACTCGGGGAGAGATGGCTCAGTGGTTAGAGCGCGAATTTACTGACCGGAAGGTCCGTGGTTCGAACCCGACCTCTACCTCTCGACTTCCTCTGTCTAGGCTTGGGCAGCCTGACAGTTTCCCAGCTTCCTTCTGGTGGCATGGCAATTAGGCACTGAAAGAGTGCTACAGCTAAACGCTACTCGGGTGAATGCAAACAGAAGTGATATACGATGTTGCTCATGAAGTCGAATTACAAAAATGCTAGAAAAGCCAAGTCGATTTGTTCGGTTCTAATATCAGCTGGAGAAGTTTTTGTCCAATCTGCGACTTTTGGCAAATACCCGGTCGACAGGAAATACTGGCTCAGCGCATCACAGGGCAGTCGAAATGAGCTCAAATCACAAATACTCTGGAGGTTTCTCTCCCCCCCCTCAATTTAACCTCTGAGCTAGTCTGTGAACTAGTCATTACCCACCCTACATAACATTGTCAACTCGTAGCATCAAAATTGTGTAGCTTCTCATCTGTCCAAATATTTTCTGGAATGGGGGAATGACAGGATGCACGGTAAACCACATGACGACATTTTGTTGTTACGTTTACCGTGATTGGACTTCCTTAATACAAAGTCAACTGACATTAGGATCTGGTCTTTTTACTTCATTTTAGAAGCCAGAGCGGTCAAATACCACCTGGTTTGTCAGAACGAAGATGCTTGCTACTGTAGAAGCATTTGGGTGTGGAGACTCGTAAACCTGAACTTTGTACTCAAACGCGGTTCATACGGGTATTGTAGCTGGTCGAGGGATAGAGCCACGTGACTCTCACATTCCATGTCAGATTTTAACGGACCATGATTTGATATTTGATCAATGAACATTGTTCTGAATGGGACAGTGTCGAAACCCTGTCGATTTCTTTATCCCCTGCACATATGTCTGAGTCTGTTGAAGGGATCCGTTTTGTCCTACCTCAAGGTATCGGAATCTTTAAGGTAAACTACTTATACCCCATGGTGAATCTC
Organism: Opisthorchis felineus; assembly: GCA_004794785.1. Taxonomy (NCBI): domain Eukaryota; kingdom Metazoa; phylum Platyhelminthes; class Trematoda; order Opisthorchiida; family Opisthorchiidae; genus Opisthorchis; species Opisthorchis felineus. The sequence goes on along the minus strand of SJOL01005821.1, from coordinate 292,442 downwards.
TGCCCGAATTATATCTTCATATCCCAGTATGCAAATATTGAACCAATCCTCTAAAAACACACTTATTGATTTACAAAACTTGTTAACTTGGGGAATCGATTCCTAGACAAAGTTTGCAAAACCATTCTCCAGAATCCCTTGTTCTAGGGAACGGCAGCATGCAACAGCATGAATCTTTCATCAACCTCATTTCAGTTGAACAACAGTTATTCCGTGGGAATTTACCGCTTTTCCCATGCTCTTAAAACGCAAGGTCTTCCTTTTCCGAATGTAAATCTGAACACAGCCCAGTCCACATACAATACAATTCAACTGAGCACCTGTATGAGCGAGTGTGTTACTAGTTTGGTATATTTTTATTGTCGGGCCATTCTGCTGGCTTACCTGGCTCATTGCCGGAAACGGTCATGACAGTTAGCTGGGTCATACCTCTTTGTGGTAAATATACACCTCAGGGCCTATGCATGTCATGGTTGTCACATACCTTAGCATAATGAGGCTATAAACTCTGCGCTTTTAAGTTCTGAGGCACAACGAGCGTGATGGTGTGCGGAAATGAGAAACGGGTGGGGATAAGTGGATTTCTCGAGTGACAAGTCGTCCAACTGGCTGCTGACTGAAGTTGTAAACTGGCCAGGCGGCACCAGAAAGTGGGCTTGCTCACGAAAGGCACCCATAGACTTGTAATACAATTACAATCTGGTGATTTGAATACGCCCGCTGTTTACCTTAGCCCGTCAAAAACGGTCTAAAAACGGTTGACTACCGTTTGCTTTTGGCATCGCCCGCTCCGTCAACGCATATCTCCAGGTGAGTCTAGTTATCGGCATTGTGAATTTGAGCTGTCTCAACTTTGCAACGAACTGTTAAATGGGGTGTCATATAAGTGTCAGTTAGAGTGGATAGGGCGATAAACGACATGTGCTGCTTTTACCTGTACAAGCCCGAAAGCTCGATTATCCCGAGGTACTTTACGGTGGTCATTTATATCTTGGGCTTACAGTTATCCAAAAACTGGCAATAACAACCAGCTTTTCGTTTCTATGCAAAGTGCGGTGAAGCCCAGTGAGTCGGATGACCATCTCGAATGGTTAGAAACACCAGCAAGCACAAGCCTTCGTCACACTCGAATTAACAGATCGCATCAGACTATCACGAAACAAAGTTTCAACCGAGGGATGATTGAGATTTAAGCTCTGTTAGTGAGATGACATTGCTTTGTACTAAGTTTTTCCGGTCGATTTTCTACAGTGCTGACTGGACCGGATGTGTTTAACATCGTTGTCTTAGCTGATGGATATCTGAGGGTAAAAATGTTAGCACAGTAGATATAAAAAACGTCCTTTGCATAAGTTACGTGCGTTCGTAGGCTCTTTGTGTGGGGGTGAGGGGAAAAATCATGTATTTAGGTCGCAGAAGCCAGACTGTATTCATTTCGGCGTGGTAAAACAAGACCTTGAACCATAATGGGCATAAGTTCACGCAAAGTAAAACAGGAAGAACGATCACTTCTTAAGGAGCTCTCTCTCCCCTACCAAAGACCTACCCTGGGCAATATCAGTTTTGTATGGGACAAGTCCTTTGAATCCTCACAGTGCGTAGAATTGGAAGTTCTTGGAATTAGTATGAACGTGGGTAACAGTTCCTAAATCTAGAAGTTGAGAAATAACAACGAGCCATTCGTGCAACTGTAAATATAGCTGCAGCATGAGTCCATGCCTGCGTATAAACGATATACTTGCAGCCAAGATGAAACGTTTTTTCATCTACTGGCATTCCAGCTAAACAAATTGGCGTGTTTTCATTTCTATGTGAAGACCCCCTACCTGAATGGGCTCTGAACAGATTAATTACCTGAAAAGGTTCGGCCGCATCCCCCGCCAGAACAAAACAGCGTACCGTCGCAAAAGCGAGCGAAATTGATCCTTAGCAATTACGCATCTGATAAGGCTCCTGGTTGCCCGTAGGCAAACTTCATCATGTGAAGATCTGAGAAGACTATAGATGCCTTCGCAACGCTCGAGCGAAAAATTCCAAACTTTGTGTTCACCCGAGTTCACGCACCTCAGCGGTATGATTCCGGGATCACACTACGTGTGCCAAAAACCCACATGTTTAGGAACAGACGGCCTCCCCTTCTCACCGCCTTCATCTGTTAAAATGGCTTTCCTATGGTTACCCTACCTAGACGCCTGTAGCGACTTTCCGTTCTTATATTCGTGACCAGACCAGGGTTTCCCTTCCGTTTTGACAGAGGACCGAGGAAAATCAGGTTTCTCGCAAAAATTATAGCCCCGAAAAACAAACCCGCTAGGGCTACCCACGAACAAAGTTCTGTCAGTTAAAGGTTTCCATCATTAGCCACATGATTACAACGAGAAGATAAGACACATTGGTGTTTCATCTTGCAATCAGACGGCTTGACTTTCCGGGTTAGTGGCTAGAAAGTGAACAGAAACAGACGGCTTCCATTGATCAAATAACGTTTAGGTCCAACCAATACTCAGGTGATAAGCCTGATACCCTTCAAGAGAAACCTAACAAGGGTAGAAGGCATTCCAAAACGAGACAAAGGAGGTTACCTACGACTTGCAATTGGATGTGGTTTCAGTCCTATATCGACAGTCAGAAAACCTACTAGTTATTGTAGATGGATCGGAAATTGAGCAGATATATCGATTTTTAGCAGTTCAGAGAATCTTCCTGAAACGGCAATCAATTAAACAAGGTTTGCATAAGGGATCACCTGTTCACGATTATTTATAAACGGTGTTTCTAGGAAACTTAAATGCATTCGAAAAATACACTAATTTGTATACCAAGTTAGTTTTCACGGGAGTCAACACTGAATTCCAGCTGAGTCTCTCGTTTATGACGCGTAGTGTATTACCTCTATGCATGTAGGTAATTTGGCCATCGGGACAACAGTAGAATATTTGGAAACAGAACGATGAGCCATAAACGCCTTCAGATCCAAGGCTCAGTTCAGTGGTGGTTTCTTACCCCCAACAAGCAGCTTCCAACAATGTGTATGTAGACTTCAACTGCTTTTTTGTTGTTTGCTAATATCCTACAAATCAAACATTTCCTTTCTGAGAACTTCATAAAGGGCCAGCCATTGATAATTCATTACCAGCCTAGAAAAACACACTGCAGTATTGAAATCGGTACAATGACTGGATAGAAGCACATCGCAGAATTATTCAGAACAAGTCAGCCTCTTTATTAGTGTCGCCACCTCGCAATGTAATTTTCTGAAGAAGCCTAGATAACGGAGTGCGCCAACAAAGGCTCATTGTTTAAAGTGTCGAATTACTGACCGGAAGGTCCGTGGTTCGAACCCAATCTCGGTCTCTCAAATGTTTCTAACTAGGCTTTGGCAATCTAGCCCCAGATTTTCTTTGGTTGGCATGCGCGCTAGGAGCCGAAGGCATCTTACTGCTAAACGATTATTACTATTTTTATTACAATATTATTTGGGTTGAACTGTTCTCGGTGACGTATTGTATTTTGGAAGAAATGTATAAAGTTCATTTAAGCATACCCATTAGCTGTTCGATGTCAGCGTAGCAATAAATCCACGCATCCAGTTTATCTCAAGATTGCGTGGTGAGATCGATTGTTTACGCTAAATTGTATTGCGTCAAATTCCTGGAGGAGTATAGTTCAGTTAGATGAAATACACTTTATATATATATGTATATATATGTATAGTCATCCCACCCAAGGGGACCACCATTGGAACTCGGTTAAATCCCTTCCTTAGGAGGGGATGTTATTCAAACCCATAGTTTCGGATGCCAATTGATTAAATCTCAAGACACTTTGAGTTTTCATAGATCATGTTATCTGTTAATGTATACACAGATTGTGTTGTAATGTATCATATGTATTATTCCTCCCACCTAATTGCGTTTGAAATACTATTCTCGTGTACTTGGAATTGCAAATGGAATGGATCTTTTTGGTCAAATTCGTTAGCGGAATCTCATTAACTGAAACAGGTGGTGTGTAATTTTCCCGTTGTCCTAGAACCACTCTCGTTTTCCTCTATCATTCGCTGTTTCACTTTCGTTTGAGCTGTCTCATTGGTCATCCTCACCAAGTAAAGTGCGTTATCTGCAGTGAAGTGTTGAAAGCAGATTTCTTGATAAACCAACCAGTTAGTTAACTGTTACAGCCCCACACTTTATCACCTAACCAACCACACGATGAGGAGATTAAATGTAACCTCATCATCATGTATACTGTTGAGGTCACAGATGGTTTCCGAAACTGGTTGAATGAGGAGCTATTTGCCGAAATCTTCGTATCCTTCCACATTTGCAACGTCATATAATCGTTTTTCAATCACCTCGAACAGTTTAATTCGTAATCGGTCTGAAGTTCGAGCTCCTGGTTTATGACGGAGCTTAAATAGACAGAAATTGTCTAAAACAAAATTAAATTAAATTTTCACGACAGTCAACAGCAAACTAATCGACTCTATTCATTTACATATCAGTGTGTTTTTCAAAGGAAACTAAACTGAATTTCTCGTTTATGATATTCTTCAACTAAACGTGCTGCACAAAGGTTGCCTCACGTTTCAATTGGTACGATACTCGAGATGTCGCAGTATACTTTCATAAAGGAAACTATTCACAGGTTTGTTGAAAACTCTTCGACAGCCCATGAGATGTCACTTTTTGTTGGAGCTTGCCAGGTTGGTGCAGTTCAAGTAGAACACAAGGTTGACGAAATACTGGGAACCTACCCGACGAACCCGAAGAAGAGCGAAACCGGTTGTGCACTTTTGAATAGTTTCCAGCAACCTTATGTGTAGTGTGTTACGTCTATGCGGGCAAGTTTCGTTTCGCCAATCACACCGCCGTTCAGCCGCTCCTGGCCGAAAGGTTAAGTGTTCAACTACTGGCCTGAAGTTCGCGGGTTCAAAACTCCCAGAGGTTCGTAAGTTGCATAACTGCTGATGCTTCCCAGGAAGGACAAAACAAAAGTACAGTGTTCCCCGGATTTTCAGCATGGATTAGCCTTACCAACAGGAAGAAATTGCTTGCAAATTTTCATTTCCTCGCCGAAGTACGGCGACGTACTACTTTCAATGACGTGAGCTGCGTTACTTATCTGTATAACTAGCCATGCGACTGAGCTCTGGTCGAATGACTAACCTCTCATTACTTGCACCTGCTCTCGGGCTTGACTAGGAAACCTAGACTAGCCAATTTCCAGATTAAGCTTTTTGATGATGGATCTAATGTCTGATTGAGTCAAACATACGTCATGGGGTCAAGGCTTTGTGCGGAAAGTTTAACTGTCAACCCCATTGAGGAGTATGAGGAATGTGTTCCAGTGGTAACGTGTAGGATTCAACTTGAATTTGGAACATCCTGGCAAACCGATATCGCAGAGAAATCGGTCGCCACGCCAAGGGCTGTCCGCATTAGCTGATTTCTGGAAAAAGACCGGGAACGATGAAACCAAAATCATCAAAATTTATGGGTCTTTTTTGAGGTTTGACATTTCGCCCTTCAATTCAGCGTTCGCGGCACAGATACAAACTGAAGCTTTTCAGGAATGAGATCCGTAATCGGTGGTGGGCATCAGCGTATTTTCTAAAGTATTGATCACTCTAAATAACGTTCCCAGTGGAATTTTACGGTTTGTTTTTTGAATTTGACCCCTTTGGGTTCGGTAAAAACGCAATTCTGTGGATGGTCAATAACTCAGTGCTCACTTGGTTTTGCAGCCGTGCAGCATGAACGTGGTCCACGCAACTCAACTCTCCGTCATCAAGTCGCACTGTATTTCCACGAACGTGCCAGGGCTGGTCACGTGAATACAAATCCCAACTCTTCTTTCCGAGAGCGCAACACATCGTCTGCGAACCCCACTTCTACTCCCGTCTCACCGAGCTTACTGCACAAAAGATCACCACTGACAGGCAGCGCAACTGAACAAGCTGAAAGAACCTGTCGTTCGTTTGCGTCATCCGAGAGATCCCTACCGTTCCCTCTTGGATATCACAAACTATCTGCATCACCCCCATCGGCAACACATTTGATTAGTCGGATCATTCAACCGCTGGAGCAAGATGTGTTCAACGCGGAAGCCAACGGTGTCTCACATTTGGCCAATCCAAATGCATCCTGCTGTGGGGTGTCACCAATTTCTCCAGCCTTCACTTGGGCAACTACGGGGAGTGCAACTCATGTGCGGGAGTCCAGCACGGAAGCTGAGCACTCAACTCCGACTAACTGGATGAAGACAGGCGATTCCTTTCACAATAATGCCCAAACCAACCGATCTCTAGCGTTCTCTTACGGTGGCACGGTGGAGGCAAAAGATTCTCCGCTCAATACTATCAACCGTTCCTCTTCGTTCCCACTTTTGGATAATGAATCGAGTGCCATTCCAAGTGAGACAGATCAGTCCGAAAGATTCCACTCCAATTTCCTTCCTCCCCCTGCGGGTGCCAGTCAGGCAAACCTCTATCCTTGGCTTTACGGAACCAATCTACCTTCCTATCTTTATTTGCAATCGTTTCTGAATCAATATTTGGAACGTACTCTTTCCCAAAATCCCCTCCTCCGAAAAAGTCCAGCGTTTGCTCATCCAATCATGGCTCCATTTATCCCAAACTCGAACTTGTTCCCCGGCCTTCCAGCAATGAATCCCGTTCAAGCAGGACGACATATGCCTTCAGTCGCTCTGGCAACAATGGCTAGAGCAATGGCGGAAAACCGGCTGACGAAGAATGATGGTGGGTTCACAAAAGATGTTTATCAGACACTTTGAGCTCGAGATAGCTGAGTGTTAAGGCATAAACTTACTGACCGAAAGGTCTGTGGTTCAGAACCAACCTCTGCATCTCGACTGCTCCTGAATAGGCTTGGGCAACCTGGCAGGATCTCCGCCCTCTCCTTCGGGTGACATGGCAACTATGCACCGACGTACTTTTGCGCTGGGTTAACGAAAATGCAGTTTTCTACGAAGAACTCAAATGCTTTTTGCCAACTGTGATATGATAGTCTGTCTTCAGGAGGTAGGCACTGGTGTACTCCCGAAATAAGTCTGAGTTGAGTAGCCTGCTCCCGCCTCTTCTGGGTTATAACGAATGAAAACGAATGTCATTTGTTGAGTGCCACTTGAAATGTCATGACAAAAACTCTAATTGTCCTGAATTCAGAATGCTTCGATCGAACCTATTCCTGTAGAGGACACACATTCGGCTTTAGAATCAATTTATTGCAAATAATCTGCGGGGGAGATTGGAAGAATCAGTGAAATCATTCGGGAGGGATGACTTTTGTAGAGGAGAGTACAGTAAACGTTATCGGGTGTGGCATTCCGGTGTGCATTTTGATCAAATTTTAGATGGTTCGAACTTTCTCTTTCGCACCTTTTTAGAAGACAATGGATCCCATTTCATGCAGTGAACACTGCCAGTCGCATACATCTATCCCGGTAGCAGGTCTCAAACGCTTTCAATTGGCGGACCAGTCTGTGGTCATTATATTGCGACGCACTGACTACGTTTTTGGTGATTTAGGTTATGCGCTGTAAATTCATGCTGAAAGATAATGGATTTTAGCAAGTTTTCCGGAATTCAGGGACGTAGGAATCCGATCGTCGCACTGGTATATTGTTCCGATGGTAGCTTTTTATTTCGATAGGCCTATGGAAAATTTTTCCATCTGTGAAAGTCGCGCCAATGTAAGTTCACCGGCTCTTCTTGTTGGGCAATAATCCACCAGACCTTCACTGAAGGTCAGACCGTTGCATTCAACCATCCAGTTGAGGTAGAATTTGACCGGGGTTCTTCCCTTTAGCATGGCCGTAATTCATCTAAAGGTCATTTATCATCTTTGAATGTTTAAGGCAAGCTACATGACGCGGTATAGCACGAACATGGCGCATACCTATTTCCAATCCGAGGGACCTTCTGAGCGTTGAAGAATATGTCACTTGAGTTACAGCAGCGCGCAAAGGCCTTCTTTTCGTCATACCAGAGATTCATCTCCTGATTTCAAGCTTCTTCATTGGTTGATTCGGCGAGGAAGCATTGGATCATTTCAGCTAACCTCCTTGATTTCTCAGCAGTCTTGCGGGTGCTAAGTCATGAATGTGTGTAGGCAGATACTGGACTTGGCTCAAGGTCAGATAGCGATGGCCCGTGCGCAGTTCTTTGTTTTTGCCCGATAACTTATGGCTAATCATGTAATCGTGTATTTTACTGTGGAAATTCGCTAGTAGAGATCAGGTAGGACATTACTTCAAAAGAGAACAACTGCACCAAGATTCGCCATGAGTACACAGCAACTGATTCCAGATAATTTGTGGTCAATACAAACCGTAAAACCGCAATCTCACAGGAAAGATTCCAAGAATGGCTTCTACGTATTCTTTAATTGGGTAACCAGTGAAAACTCGCTTTAGCAACGGAGTTACGAATCGAGGTGCGCAAAATTAGACCTTCTGGCGAATTCGTTAACTATCACAAACGGTTAGTTGGCTCTCCCTTGTAACGGAGTGCGAAAAACTTTGCATCCAGGCTACAACAGTGTTTACGAAAGCCACATAATTCTGTGGTGGAAATGCAGATGGTACTTTCCCCCTTCTTAAGAAGGCAGAAAAAATTTCCACGCAGATACTCTATTTTCGACCCATGTCGTAGCACATATATAGGTCGATTCAGCAGACAAGTATATCTAGCCAGTACCCTTACACAGAAATGTTGAAGAATGTGCTTTAGAGTTTTTTTTTCGCCAGTTAGTTATGCGTCTATCTTTCAGTCACATACTGCATAACTCCGACTTGACTGTATCCATACCCTTGTTATCTGAGTTGGCTGGTTCTTGCGTGAAGATTTCTCATTATACCACTCAACCTTCTTTAGCAGTGAAGAAATTTCGGAATAATACTACTTACAAAGACCTAAAAAATGTTGCTGGTTCACTCCAACTGCCAGCATTGTCTGTTATTTATACTTTTGGATGGCGTACTGGAAACCAGTCACTGCTATGAACTGGTTATTCTCGGTTATCGAGTCAAACACTATCTCTCTGGACGTCCAGACAGATTTACAAGGCAGATATAAAAACTCAATGGAATTGTCCATTTTAGAGCTTCACCATGTAGACTTAAGCGGAAAAATGCCCGGACACGTTGAATATCTTTTTAGATGAAAAGTGCGACGTACTTTTCGCAGAGTATTCAGTCGAATAGACAGGCTCATTTACGTCCCCCGTAAACAGCAACCTGATTTGCAAATTAGTTGGCCCAGGTTTAGTTTTTATGTTTGTTACTATGCTCGTCAAATGTAAATGACAGCTATAGTAGCGGAAATTTCGTCAGATTTTCAGTCTTCCTCTAGCCTTATAAGTAGCTTTATATCAGAGAAAACAATTTGGAAATCCCAAATAAAACGCAGAGCGGCCCCTGCGTAACACATTCGGCTTCAATTGAGTTCCCAGCCAACGTAACCCCTTTTCGGTTTCTGTGTCCCCGTTCTTATTCAACATTTCTCTATTCAAATAGTGATTTACTACGCATTTCCGAATCAGCATCGATATACATGACATGAAGTTTGTTTTCTGCGCCAATCAAAGACGGTTGATAGCTAAAACACAGGATGCTACTTGATGGCATCGGAATTTCCTACTTATTTGGAATGCAACGCTCCTTGCTGACAAGAACTTCAGAGCCTTCTTTGCTATCCATCGACCGGATAAGGGCCTGCGTAACCATTTAAATCTGCCTCGTTTTGTGAGAGATTACAAGCATTTTCGTAACTTCAAGATGTTGATAAATGAAGCCGCTTTTTGAACATCTTGCCTAGCTTCATCCGAAAGAAGGATAGCGCTCCGTTTGTGTTCTGAATCTCTGTAGGATGAATATAACCCCGCCGCTAGCTATCAAGTCATTAATTAGGGAAAGACAAGACAGTTCTGGCACACTTTTCAAAAAGGTTAATTTCCACTTAAGCTCCCCATCTGATGGAATAAACGATATGTTTTCAACAATTTTTGTCGAACTCCGTTTATCTGACCAGGGTCCGTAGGATAACCGGCTTCCCAATTTTCGCATAAAACGGAACTGATCTTACTGATTTTCCGTAATACCTGTTTACTTGCAACAGAACCTGGATCGAATGGTATCAGTCCCGACTCCTCCACCGGTTGCTTCACGTTTGGCTTGAACGACGTATCCACACTGGTTGAACCGCTACCACCCATTCCGTCGTTTGCCTCGGAACAACTCTTTCGTACAATCACATGGATAGGCACCCTCCAGTCTGAACGCTACATGCTGGACCCCAATATTCCGCAACTTACCTGTAACCAGTTGGCAGCGCTGGCCACCAGACAATGGGAACTGCTGTTTACTATCAGTCTGCTGCAATCGATCTATGGACGAGCGAGTTCCACGGGCTTGCAACCGGTCACTTGTCACCAGTTACTGAGTAGAATTCAGAAACTGTGGACTCACTTGATTACTTCAGCAAATCAGGGAGAGAAACCTTCGCCGGCGGAGCAAAGTGAGTGTGAAGTGCAGATGTGGAACCTTAGGATTTACTGAATCCGATTGTGATTTATCTATCAAGTAATATTGCACGGGATCAAAAGATGCCTCACAGTTATCTTTTGGAAAGCACTTTAGGGTGATTATGATATTCTCTTCAAGAATATGCTTCCTTAAGCGTCATGACCTTCCCCAAAGCAACACAACAAAGGAAACTAGAAACATCCACGATAAGATGCCCCAGATAAAAGAAGGACTTCCATCGCGCAGAAATAAATGTCCTGTAAGAAGCATTCGTGGAGCAATAAAAAGTGCCTTTGCCTGGCACCGAAGATAGTAACATGCTTTTATCGCAACTCTGTGTACACGTCGACTCCCCGGCTGTCCTGGACAAATCGCAGAGCACCGGTGGAATATGGCAGAATCGTGTTACTGATGTGCCTAATGAGCTGGCCCATGCCATCGGGCTGTCGCGCCAACCAGCGCGGAGTCATTTAATTTGGTATGGGCACCAGGGACCTGCTCAGTCTGACGAGCAAAAATCACTTAGTCTCATCACTTGGGCACCAGCCTAGTTTTTGTTATAGCGACCAGCTTGATCTACTTACTTGAAAGTGTGAACAGCTATTTGATGGTTTGTCTCTTGCGACATTCACATTCAGATTCGTGTTTAGTTGTCTGTTTGGGTGTGCTTGCCTACTCTGAAGCTTGACACCGCGGCCAGAATGTATACTCCGCAAACGGTGCCTGCTTTCAGGTTTGAATGTGCCCTTAGTGCGAGACCATAAGTTACTTGGGTGACCCCCATGAACTCCCGTACCTAAGAATATGTGATCTAAATGTATCTGACAACGAGCTACTCAATCCGGGTAATATGGTGGATGGGTTGTCTACTGGATAGGCGTGCGCAGTAACAAGGGCTTTTCGTTCAGGCAAGGCAGTTTGGCCGAGTATTCGCCAGTTCCCGTTACCTCTGAGACTACCTTTTTGCAAGAACAATCACTCTGAGACTCACCGCTTCTTTCGTCGATGAATCAGCTGAAAGGGGACTATTCACAAAAGCATCCAGTGAAGTCAGCACGCGTAGGAATATTTCTGGGACACACGAGCAAGTGATTGCCGTTAAAGTCAGACTGAAATACAGTCTCCATGTCGGGAAAGTTACGTGAGTGTTTTCAAATATGACGTGAACTAGTTCAGTTATAGAACGTGTTTGGAGGTATCAAATGCCAGTTTGAGAGTGGTATGTAGCAGATCTTTTCATGCTGAGTTTAGTCACGAAACTGTGTTGTTATTACGTTGAAAGATACTTGTCGCTCAGCTAGAGCAGTCCAGAATCAAACCAAGTTATTTGACGAACGACTTGATGAAGTGTGGTGTTGAAGAGACAAATCTAATCAGTGTACTACTGCTGAAGTCGGGTATTTAAAGATTGCTTCTTCATTCAAGTTTGAACGAAGATTCGAAGAACTCTACTTTCGAGATTTTACATTTGGAAGTGTCATTTTGATGAAATCTACTGCACGATATTTTCTTCATAAGAAGTTTTCATTTGATGAATACTTTGAACAAAGGAACAATTTGGGTTGATTATCAGGTTGGTCAGAGACCTGCCGAACCGCACATTGACGATGTGTCCTTGCAATGTGACGAAATTTTTTGAGCCAAGCTCGGCAAACAGATCAACATCAAACTAACCAACTGAGCTACCAATATTTATACATATTGCCAAAGGAACAATTTGGACAATTCCTAGTATCTTTTTCGTCTTGAAGACTGCGTTTCCCCCAGTAAGGTACTTCCTTTTAGAAGGCGGTCTGAAGTAAAACAAATTTTATGATTCTACTTCGCGTTGCAGTGTGAATTCTTCATGTCCACGTAATCTACTATAATTGAGGGGAAAAAACACCGCACTGCCATGAGTTAGCGTCAGAACGATATAGTTAAAAACTTGGACCTGAACATAACGACCAATGTACTAGTGTTTGACAGGGTCATCCGTGGCCTTGACCTCATTTCACTTACCAAGTAGGATGAAGTGCCATGAGTGTTACACATATATAACAAGTCTAGATATTGTGGGTGGTTGAACGTTTGTTACATTTCGTTTTGTGAAGTGACGGTCAAGCGTTTTACCGACGACAGAACTGTCTGCCTTCTGCCGAATGGACGAGGGTGATGATGACAGCAGAAGGTGCTAACGTTATTGACCAAATTTGGGTATGAAAAATGGTCCACAAAGAGGAGGCATTGAATGAAGGCTCTTGAATTTAGAGTAAGATGGCGAAGTACACTCATTTGCAAACAAATTTTGTTTTGCTAGAGACTCACCTGAAACACCATATTTGAGAGATTCAGCTGGGTTCCAGATGAATCTCCCGGAAAGCCAAATTTGTTTGCAAATGAGTGCATTTCGCCAATTTAGTGCAATTTGGTTCCAAGTAGAACATAAGGTTGACGGAAACTCGAAAACTGCGCCAACCTGATGAGCCCCAAGAGGGGCGAAACCGGTCGTGAGCTGTCGAAGAATTTTCAGCAACCTTATGAGTAGTGCAGTACGTATTAGAGTGAGATGGTTTGTGTAAACCAGTGCTTCTTCCAGAAAAGAGATGAAATGAGAACTTAAAAAAGCTTGAGCGATTTCGTATAGGTCAATAACTTTCCGGACTACTGAGAACCTTAATGGAAAGCGTAGGTGAATCCTATTAAAGGCGAAATAACAAAACTTTAATATGTTTGTTGCACTCCTGTTTTTTAAAGTGGGCCTGCACGAAAACAGCATAATAGGTTGTAAAACGATTTGGGTGCTCCAGAATATTGTCTTTTATTAAGGGAGAACACTGTAGGCTGAAACAAACCATGCTTAGAGAGCATGCCGAACGCTGAAACAAAAGACACTGTCACTTCCAAATTAGGGTAGCTTAGATTCTGGATTCTCTAAATTGCCTCCGCCTGTTCTGCTAGAATCCCAATAACTCTGGCAACCTGAAGTCATAAAAAACAGGTGAACTTTGTCACCTGTTTTGCGTATCCACATGGAGCTCTCCTCCGGTGAGCTTCCTGGAGGAAGACAACTTGTAATAAAAGGAGCAGCACAGTTGTCAGCCATTTTATGGTCAGAGAATTCAGTGCAGTACGTTTTCTCTCGCCAGAATCAAATATCCTTAAGCGTGAATTATCCTTTACAAAGATTTGGTGGTCTAAGGTCAGTCGGTGTGCTTGGTGAGATAGAATCACCTGCTAAGACATGAAGGCAAACTGGTTGATTCCTGAGTTAGGAAAGCGCAGACAATTGTAGAGACAGATGATCTCACCCAAATACGTTCGATAAATTCGGGATACCTTGCTCGAAGTTCTCTATCTTGATCAGTGGGCTATCACTTTCTTAAAGGGACGTTATTAATGGTCTCCTATACAATTTAGACGTCGCTCAATGAACGCGGACTGTCTCACATTCAGGGGATCCTCTTTGAGAGGGTCAAGCAGGGAAATGAGCGATTAGTTGTAGCGTTGACACTATGCTTACATTACCATGTTGGGCCCTACCAAGCAGATCCCACAATTTATGTTGCCACTATTCTGGTTAATCAGTGGCACAGAAACTGCAACCAGAAACTGGGTTAATTATGGAGTATGTATCAATTGGTACCTCCAACCCAACTCAATCGACTTTGTAAGGAGTCTATAGTGCCGTTGCTGGTTTTAATATAACGCCGGGTGTTTATTTGCAACATTTTCGGTTCATTGTAAAAACCACTTTCTGCGCATCTAGTCCGACTTTTGCTGAAATTTTGTCCAAAGTGACCTAAAATCAAGTATTTTACCGAGAACTGAACTTGATTCACCGGAGCGCGGGATTCTTGTACAGAGACAGGCTAAGAATTCTGTCAGATAAATAACATCTTCCGACATTTCATCAGACATGATGTGAGCAACGCTTGTCACGATCAGGTCTAAGCGGGTCGATATATCAGTGGTTGTTTAGGTCGCTGGAGTTGCCTCGAAGACCAGCTAACTTACGTAATGCTCCCTAAGTAACAAATCATGCTTGATCACTCAAAATGATTCTCGAGAATTTCAGCATCCAAATCTCCTTCAGCGCCGACATCCACTGAAGTCTCCGAAGATAGTCCTTGTCTTTTGGTGACATATTCATCATTAAAACAGGCCATGAACGCCTGCTAAAGGACCGTTTATTGTTTAAGGCTTTCTTCTGCCTAATAAGGGTAAACCTCAGTAAGAAAACAACAATTCCACAGAGTATCCTTTCAAAACAACTTGAGGCAACTTTTTTGATACTTTTTCCCTTTTGTTCACGAGTTCTTTTGCTTCCACGCATGTTTCCAAGCTGCCTGATTAGTGCTATCACAAAATTGTTATTCAGATGTCTACCGAACAAGCAATATAAAGACTATTCTTCATCCATTCTGGTTTTTCAGCATCATTATCCCCTCGGGATCACCTACTACAACCATTGCTTTCGCAACTTGTGATGCTAAATCCATCCGACACCGAACTCCATTGGTTGAAGATGCAGGCCTTGTTTGGGGGTTCCACCGGGCCAGATGCGAACCAAGGCAGTTTGGATGAAGGTGAGCACTTTCGGTGGCAAAATTTTGTCCCAGGACGCCGTATGAGTGAAGTTGATGAATTTGAGCATAAATCGACTGGGAAATGATGAAATACTCTTTGTCACAAACGAAGCTGGTGCAGCCTCACTGAATCCCGTCTAAGTTCTAAGCTTGGGATATTCTCCGAATGAGTGCGCTCAAAAGATGCCTCATGTTTCAGCTCGTGCAATATTCAGGTTATCAGAGTATATATTCTCAATGTAGCACACCATTTATGAAGTTGTGGGAGACTCGTAATGTACTACTCATAAGGTTGCTGAAAATTCTTCGACAGCTCACGACCGGTTTCGCCCTGCTTGGGGCTCATCAGTTAGGCGCGGTCCCCGAGTTTCCATCAACCTTATGTTCTACTTGGAACCAAATTGCACGGAATTAGCGAAATACACTCATTTGCAAACAAATTTGTTTTTTCGAGAGACTCACCTGGAACCCAGCTTAATCACTCGTTTGTGATGTTTCCAGGCAACTGAATGTGTCTAGACACATCACAAACGAGAGATTCAGCTGGGTTCCGGGTGAGTCTCTCGAAAAACCAAATTTGTTTGTGGGGGACTGTTCGTCAGTCCGCCGCCGGTTTTACCCTTCTTGGGGCCCATCAGGTAGGCGCAGTCCCCAAGTTTCCGTCAAACTTACATTCGACTTGAGCACCGAATAGTACACAACTGGCGACTTCGGAACTTAAGTTGTTAATAACGGGATGCTCAGCTGAATTCAGCTGAATCCCTAGTTAATGTTGTTCTTCACCAGATACACTTGGTTCAAACTCGGGGACTACGTCTACCTGATGAGCCACAAGGTGGACAAAACCGGGAGTGGGCTATCTAAAAGCTGTAATCGGGCTCAGAAGCAGTGTTATTATTTTCATAGAAACAAACTACAGTTGAAAGCATGACACTATCTTAGTAGTATCACTTTACTCCAAGAGAGGTAATAATCATCATAGCGAGCCTAATTCACTAAACAAACAGTCTGTTGAGGGAAGCTGAGATTTTCACATTGTACTGTCGGGATAGACAGCTATTTCTCCTTGTTCTAGATTCACAAAGATTCACAAATGTTCCCACCCATATCTTATCATCATCAGTTAACTAGAAAACCCGATCGTTCCATCGATAAAGAACAGTTGCGGGGGACGTTAGGGTTTGTTTTGTACACTTGTCATCAGTGACTCCAGCGCGAAACGTCCTCATGACTTTCGTCCGATGATAGCCTCTTCCACCGTCATTGGGCAGCATTTCGGACGGCTTGCAGTATGAGTCGGAGCATGATCAGAATAACCCTGGCACAGGATTCTCATTGGCTGGGGGCGTTCGGGGATTTTGGTAGATCCTGTTCCTACCCAGGGCCTATTTACAATCCTGCATTCCTCTAGATGCTCATAGATTGTTCAAGTAAGAATGGTTCAGACAAAGTTCTTGTAGGCCAGGGTGTTTCTCTCCAGGTAACTTTGTTAAGGGCTTAGAATGGTGCCTTCGACGACGTTACAAGCCACTCAACTTAAGCCGATCGGCGATATTCCTCCAAACGGCTTTATATCGTTACATGGGCCTACACTTTTCAGTGGACTACTCATTTTACAACATTATTGGATAAAATAAATAAACTAATCGATAGGACTATAGAAGGGCCACCTGTCTTATTGACGGAACTGAGTGGCTTGATCTAAATCACCAGGGAGAATTCAGTTGAATTTTTCTCTATTAATGCCGAACGCCTTATCTGGAAAATTTTACGGATTTTTTAAAAGCCGGAAAGTCACCCAGGATAGAATGTAAATTTTACTCTTTGAGTGGTCTATGTCTGTCCTAAAACTACTCGTTCCTGGTGCGCTTTTTAACGCACGTTTCGGTGGGGCTATTCGTATAGCTTTCGCTCAACCAGCGGAGTAAAATTAGGTCTTGGGAACGTTGACCTTTCAGAAGAGGGGCCAAAATTTTGGCCGCTACTCGAGAATGGACTTACTTGGTGTTCACGTCCTTTACGGTGTTGTGTGTCTTCGTCGTAGCCACTTTCAACAAACCTTATGTCAGTGCACTGTGGCTTGCCTAACATTCAAAAGCACTTATAGTTGGTTGATGTCTTAAAGCGAAGCTCTTAGTTACCAGGTGAGATAGAGAGCTGGTAATACGTCGGAATATGGGTAACTGGGGTGGGCTAGCGACAAAAACAGCGCAACGCAAAGAGTGGACGCCTGCCTTATCTAGCATGAACTGCTTGCAAGTTAACTCGCCCTGTGAATCACCAAGCGTCCGCCGTTGTGCCCTGCGTGCACTGACATAGTAATTCGTAAACGGTGAACTAATAGCAACCCACGACAAAACACGGGTGGTTTTATTTCGAGTGGCAACGGAATGATTTCAACAAAATGGACAAGCTCAGCGAAACCTCCAACTACCAGCCACCCATTTTGCAGGGAACGCATGTTCACAAAAGCTGTATGGAGGCATCGGATACTGGGAAGCCGACAGATATTCAGTTACAGCACTCAATCTCTATCGGTTCAATTCGAAAGCGGAGATAGGCCAGTTGTCTAGGTACGCAAGACCAGCTCGGCTATGATTACTATGCTTGGCAACACAAAAGACATTGATGCAAACTACTGGTTTGCTTTGGAATTAGGACTTGGACCTGACTGACCCAGAGTATTCAGTTTTTTCTGTCTGTTCCAGTTTGCGATTTATAACCTCTGATTTTTAGTGCTGCGACTCAAGAGGAAAAAACAGACTACAGCTTCAGACTTTTTAGTGTATTTTTCTAAGAAATGGGGTTTACCTCAAACTTCTCAGGTGCCTTGATAAGACACGATGTTGACCGGCAAATTGCAGTGAGGTGACTTTTGAGAACCCCCACATTTAACTGGGTTAGAAAGGTGGAGCGAAGCACGTGGCGAGCGTGATTTTGTATGGTTCAAGCATCGTTACTCAAAGCTAAAAGTCAGCGTGCCTGACGAAAAGGATCTCAGCAAAGGAATAAAACAGAATAAGCTACCAAGAGTGCTCTCAATTTGTCTTAAAAGTACGAAGGATTTCATGTCTACAAGCCTTAAACGCTGTGCAATTTTTTGGTCAGGGCCGCTCATACTTTGACGCTGCTAGGAGGTTTGGTAGTGGTTTGTGAAATCTCTGAAATTTAAATCGAGAATTCGTCCTGCAAATAAATCCAGTTCATGCTGAAAAGCCCAGATCCAGTTTTATCTTTGTTTGGAAGCAGTGGCGGCAGTGTACAAATCAGAAATCTTTCGGGAAGTTCGAACCCTGAACTTCCTGGCTAGTGGTCGAAGGCCATACTTTTCGGTAAAAAACGATTGGTCGACAGTAGGATTAACAGGATATAGCGATACTCACTCTTCAGTCACACAACTCACCTTAAGTATTCACTGCTGACTTTCTTCTCTAATAAACTTTCCAAACTTCACCGGCCTACTGTCAAACTGTAAGTACTCAGCTCAGAAAGGAAGACGTCTAAAATGCTACGTAGGCCTTCCATCTGAGAAGTCGTTGCTTGAGAAGGCGACCAGCTAACGATCATTTGATGTGAACTGAGTGACTGAAGGACCAGTTGCGTTATACGCTGTCTATGTACGAGTTTATCAAAACGAATATTGATGAGGTTAAAAGGTCGCCTCAAGAAAACGACCGTGGGAGCAGTTCTACTATGTGACAGTAAAAATTGGTTTCTGCTATCTGAAGACCTAAAACGACTCTGGGTAGTTGACAACCGATGTCTCCATAGGATAGAAGGCATCAACTGGCTCCATGTATGTGACAAAGCGATTCGTAAGCGAGTCTGATTCACTCGAGCATCAGGTAACGCTTATCAGTTGAAGGGGTGTGTATTACGAAGAGAACAATGTTTTCCGATCAGATCTTAGCTTGAGAAGGGTTCATAGAGGACACAGCACGAGTTGGCAACGCGAAGTGAAAACAAACACTCGAACTGAGTGCTGTGGAATCTTTCCGCCTTTCTGAGTGATGTTCATGTGATTCTCCTGCGAGTGGTAGGAAGCCCTGCCGAAAATTGCACGTAAACTCTCCCAGTAGCGAGTTTGTTGTTATTTGTCAGCCAGAAACTCACACGGTAGAAACATTAGCCCGACCCTTCCGGATGCAGTGACTACAATCGCAGGATAAATTCCGATTATAAAGTGCTGAACGGTGCTGATTGTTCCGTCTTCACTAGAGTGGTTTATTAATGTGCATTTACCACAAGTCATCTTACGTGTTCATGCTGTACGGTCAGCCTCCCATATAGGTTGTTAGAATATCCGGTCTAACAGATTCGTGACCACTGTTTGACAAACCAGTGGGTTATTGGCAGGTTCTAGAGAGCGGGTAGGACCTGACAGGCTGATGAATTCGAAATTGTCAAGATGAACATCATATCAACAGTTAAGTAGTTTTTAGTAGGCGGGTCATCGTGACACAGATAGTCCCGGTCTCAGGTTCATAAGGAGGAACGTTTTACATTCTATTCTGACACCCAAATCACTCGTTTTAGTGATGAAGTCAGTCGTCAGGCGAGGGATCGGCTTTTGGTTTCGACAGCGAACATGAATACATTTAGACTTTCCTGTATTAGGATACTGCCCTCCTAAGTCATGCTCTCAAACGGAGTAGTGTATAAACCTAAAGCGCATAGTAATCGAGTCAGAGTCTCGAATTATCTCACGGATTGGTTCTGATATTCCCAAAGGATTGTAGTTTAAATCTGTAAACTGTTCAACTTTGTTAAGGTCAAATCGAGCCTCTTGTGAAGTGGTCAAGTGGGACATTCCACAAGAGAAAATTTCACACTTGCACATCTCAGCAGCTTAACAGGCTGTGTGAATTTCTTATCGGTATTGTGCGCTTCAGATTGCTGTAAAGGATAGTGTCAGCTGAACTTTTCTTGCTCCTATTCAGCTACCTTAGACAATTTTATTCATGCACGAACGTTGCAAGTACCTGGCCAACCCTTTCCCTCAATCATCACCTCATACTTTCTATTTCAGTTCCAAGTTCTATACTAGAACGTATCCAAGTACACATCACAAGTTCATGTGACCGCCTAATCGGGGTTGACAAGAACCGTCGTGACCAGCTTTTGCTCTTCCTCAGTATGTTGCGTTTGATACTGCAGGCTATTCGATACCAGGACCCTTTATGGCTTCGAGACTACTTCCACTCTACCCTTACCATTCCACCGAATCAGCTTGAACCTCTGATATACACCATGAGCCTGGCTGCCTGTGAAGCTACTCTACGACCATCCACGCTGTGAATGACCGCTAGGAAATCCCGCGCCAAAACACGCCCGCACAAATCCCGCACGCTGCCTATCTCTACTACCTCAGCCTTCTTTTCATGTACAGTTTGCAACAAGATGTCCAAACCCTCAATTTTCTTCGAAAAACGCCAATTGCGAAAACACAGTTAGAGCTTTTCGTTCGATCTTCACCCGGGTTCGAACATGGCAACACTTATTCCAGCTTTCCTCAACCACCTATCCAGAGATCTTTAATCCTTCAGAAATCCCTCCCCCGTATACCACTAGACTGACTTTCTGCTTTTAATGCAAATACACGCCACATAGTGCAAAACATAGCAGTTCGCAAATGACAATCCGTATACCACTGTTCAATCGCTCGTGTTGCAAAAAACATTGTAAAAATGAAATATTCTTGTTCTTTTGGGTTAGTGGTGGATTTCCATTGTCGTAAAATTGACCGAAAAGGGTACAGATTAGTCACTTCTTGCGGCTACCTTATTAAGAAGTGGTGGAGAAATTTTGGAGCTTTTTTGGTTGGTTTCATTCCGTGAGACAGACAGAATTTGCCCATGTTAGAAAGCCGGAAAGCTCTTTCGGACTTGCCACTAGTGCACCAATATGAGTGCTTTATGGGGATTCACACCTATGAATCTCTGGACAGGAGGTTGGGAACTTGAGTTTAGCCTCAGGCATCAGAGAGACAATACTGTTGGGTTACACTTAGCTGCGTGTCCCTCAGCAGCGTACCTCCAAATGATGCAACTTGCTGTTGGGCTATTCTGCACTTGAGCACTCCTCAGATTGTGGCCTTACTTCGAACAGCAATTCAGCTGGCCACCTGCTACCTCCAATCCAGAATCCTGGCCTTCAACAGAAAGGTGGACCGTGAATATGGAGCTGCCTTCACTCTCAGAAGTGTCCGAGTGTATTTCTCTATTCAAACGTCATCGTGCTGCTGGTCCTGACGACCTTCCACCTGCTCTTTTCAAGGATGGCAGTAAGCTTCTCAGCTAGTGTCTGTCTAGCCTGTTTGGGTCCATCTGGGAGACCATCCCAGACAACTGTGGTGAATCGATAGTAGTGCCTAGTTTCAAAAAAGATACTTGCAGTGGATGTAGTAAACACAGAAGTGTTAGTTTGACTCCTGTTGTGACGAGGCTTCTGGCGTCACTGATTGTTCGACGTCTTACGGTGGCACGCGAAACCTTGACTCCTGAGAATCAAGCGGGATTTCGACCGGGTAGAGGCTGCGTTGATCACATCTTCACACTCCGTCAGGTGTTAGAGCAACGCCNTGATGATGATGATGATGATGATGATGATGATGATGATGATGATGATGATGATGATGATGATGATGATGATGATGATGATGATGATGATGATGATGATGATGATGATGATGATGATGATGATGATGATGATGATGATGATGATGATGATGATGATGATGATGATGATGATGATGATGATGATGATGATGATGATGATGATGATGATGATGATGATGATGATGATGATGATGATGATGATGATGATGATGATGATGATGATGATGATGATGATGATGATGATGATGATGATGATGATGATGATGATGATGATGATGATGATGATGATGATGATGATGATGATGATGATGATGATGATGATGATGATGATGATGATGATGATGATGATGATGATGATGATGATGATGATGATGATGATGATGATGATGATGATGATGATGATGATGATGATGATGATGATGATGATGATGATGATGATGATGATGATGATGATGATGATGATGATGATGATGATGATGATGATGATGATGATGATGATGATGATGATGATGATGATGATGATGATGATGATGATGATGATGATGATGATGATGATGATGATGATGATGATGATGATGATGATGATGATGATGATGATGATGATGATGATGATGATGATGATGATGATGATGATGATGATGATGATGATGATGATGATGATGATGATGATGATGATGATGATGATGATGATGATGATGATGATGATGATGATGATGATGATGATGATGATGATGATGATGATGATGATGATGATGATGATGATGATGATGATGATGATGATGATGATGATGATGATGATGATGATGATGATGATGATGATGATGATGATGATGATGATGATGATGATGATGATGATGATGATGATGATGATGATGATGATGATGATGATGATGATGATGATGATGATGATGATGATGATGATGATGATGATGATGATGATGATGATGATGATGATGATGATGATGATGATGATGATGATGATGATGATGATGATGATGATGATGATGATGATGATGATGATGATGATGATGATGATGATGATGATGATGATGATGATGATGATGATGATGATGATGATGATGATGATGATGATGATGATGATGATGATGATGATGATGATGATGATGATGATGATGATGATGATGATGATGATGATGATGATGATGATGATGATGATGATGATGATGATGATGATGATGATGATGATGATGATGATGATGATGATGATGATGATGATGATGATGATGATGATGATGATGATGATGATGATGATGATGATGATGATGATGATGATGATGATGATGATGATGATGATGATCAGATTGTGGCCTTGAGGTGAGTAGTAATTTTATGAGTAGTTGCAAGATTTGTGCAATTTTTACTTGCACCACCACCGCTTGAAACGTCTTCTTCCTGTTCCGGTGCAGTGATTCTTGTCAGTCTATGGAAGTGGGTTGAACAAAATTTTCTCTACAAAAATCTCAACCGCCCACAATCATTCAAATTTTACCGACAGACCACATGCATCGGAGACCTTAGCGAAAAGAGGGGAGCAGGTCAATCGATCGACGGCTGTTGGGTCGTCGCTCGAGGCGTTGCGCATTACGCCGAACATTTTATCCTGTTTAAACATGATAACTGTGGCACTTACGGCATGCCCTCGTCCAGCAGTGGTAACAGGCATGCTCCGCACGTCAGATGTCGAGGGTTCACTTTCGCGAGCCTTGGTGACAGCTAAACTGGGGCCCAGTATTTCCCCAGGGTTTAGCTACAAGCACGATTTTGGGGCAAAAGGAAACTCATCAGACAAGAAGGATTCAAACACATACTCGTATTCTGAAATATTCTGCAGTGGTGAAGACTTTCTTAGCGGTCATTATATCGTTTTAAGTTTTAATAAATTTGGAACCAAAGCCGAAGTAGTCCAGGCGGCTTACGTTCCGCGGTATGCTTGAAATACAAAGAGTTGCAGGCGAGCCCTCGATCGAATTCGACTGAGAAATTAAGATCGTGCGCTCAAACTTTGTTGATCAGGCGAAAACACCGTAGAACTTCTTCACTGCACAAGATCGCGCGAATTCCGGTCAGCTCAATAGTTTATCAGCCTCATACACACTGCACAAACAGGCTTTGCAAAGGACGGTTTAAATTCCACACTCCTATACAGGTTTAGTTCCGACTTAGCATAGTTAGCTGATTAAGCCATCTATGGAACTCGGGTTTGCAACAGCCCTGCCACGAGGATTACAACTGTTTTCAGGATTTCAGGAAACGCACGTTGGGCTGCTGCAAATGATACTGAAACCGTTT
Source organism: Opisthorchis felineus (assembly GCA_004794785.1). Classification (NCBI taxonomy): domain Eukaryota; kingdom Metazoa; phylum Platyhelminthes; class Trematoda; order Opisthorchiida; family Opisthorchiidae; genus Opisthorchis; species Opisthorchis felineus. The sequence goes on along the minus strand of SJOL01005821.1, from coordinate 268,402 downwards.
CACGAAGAGATAAGACTCTTGACCTAGCCGCGAGGGTAAATATTTTAAAGAAATGAAAATAAATTCTCCAAAATTTATGGTAACAGGATAAACTGAGGAGTATTGCTGCAACATTTGAAGTAACTCCATTTAGGGAATGCAGAAAGGCGAGGAATTTCTCATGCCCAATTGATCTCCGTTTTGGCCCGACTAACGACGGTTTGAAATTTATTTCAGCAGGAATCGCCCTTGAAATATGTGAAACGTTTTCGATTGATTATTGGTGGAAGATAACACAACCTCAAGAACAGTGGTTCTCTATAACCTAACGACTTGCACAGTGTGGGTGACCTTTGTCTGGAGCACAACAGATAGAAGAAACAAACAGTGAACTCTACCTACCGGTGTTGGGTTAAAGTCGCGAGTTGAAGCCATCTTCCAGTCACGTTACTAATTGGTAGTTATAGACCCTGACCAAATAGCCGAAGCGGCAGGCAGACAAATTTTCCTATTCTAATCGACCTCTTACGCAACTAGTTTTAAATCACTGAACAATGTAGTTGGTACCGAGTTTGTGACTGGACACTCACCTTGAAAAACCCGGCACAGCTGATCACGTTGATTCAATGATTGATGTTCCACAGACGTATGAAGACATCCGATTCATAAAATAGAAGGAGAAAAATAAATTAATTTAGCGTTCCTCATAAGGTTGCTGAAAATTCTTCGATAGCCCACGACCGGTTTCGCCCTTCCTGGGGCTCATCAGGTAGGCGCAGCCCCCGAGTTTCCATCAACCTTATGTTCTACTTGAAACCGAATTGCACGGGATTAGCGAACTACACTCATTTGCAAACAAATTCGGTTTTTCGAGAGACTCATCTGGAACCCAGCTGCATTACGAATATACATGTATCGCGATATCTCGAATATCGTAGCAACTGGAACATGAGGCGGCCTGGTGCAGCACATTCAGTTGCCTGGAAACATCACAAACGAGAGATTCACCTGGGTTCCAGGTGAGTCGCTCGCAAAACCAAATTTGTTTGCAAATGAGTGTATTTCGCTGGGACTGACCGTTTTTTCGACTGATTCAAGCAACTTGCCTGTGAACTGCAGAATTTTTCTCACAGGACCACTCCTCCTGCCCTGCCAAGCCTTTGTGAAGTGGCTGAGGCCGGTCAAATTAAGCAATGTTGTTTTACCACTAAAGCATACAGAGCGATGCCTCAGTTTTCCTCTATTTTCTAGAATTGCTAGGAATTTCGAAAATTCTGTTGGGAAATTTCCAAACCCCTGTTTTTTGACATCATTGCAAACGAATGCACGCAGAGTGCTTGAATGTTTGTTTCAGTGTGTGGCATTTGAATTCGATTGATAATCTATCACGCGGAAGTATACTGAAATACTTTGGAACCAGAGTGTTGCTTGGGATGGCTCCGGTGTTGGTTCACGTGTGGTACCCTTTTCGTTTCATAACCCCCCGATTCTAGAGTGTTTTTTGTATGCATCATGCGCATGTGTGCTCTTATTCATTAATAATACTCCAGTATGTCAAGACAGCCTTCCTGTAAAAAACCTCCATAAGACCATTCGAGACCATGCTTTCATGAGCCTGCTTCGTATATGCATACCTGTCCGAATAAATTTCAGTGTAAAGAATGACTAGTTAAACATAATTCCACTATCGTGTAACCCACTTTATCCAGTTAGTCGTCCATCCAAATACGGAAGCATACGCTAGTCGTCAGAAAATCTACATAGGTCGTCAAACAGTGACATACCAATAGGAGTAATCTGGTTTTCCGTGCAAAGATTTCAAGCGGCACGTGGTCCCACTGCGGGATTATACTACCTCTGATTTGTTACGTTTTACAACGTGTACAATGAAGTCCACGATTGATTGTACTCCTGTCTTCCAGTCTAATTTGTACTTTAATGGGTCCCTCCAACCTTAACTGCTGAGCACTCTCACACGATATCACCCGGCCGTACTACTAAGCAAAATCAAACGTGGGAGTTGCAATTCTCGATCCAGAGAGCAACAATACCACGTGAGCAGGAGTAATATAACAGTCTTGACCAACTGTACTACTGAGATCGATCGATGTGCCCAGAGTCAGTCTACCCAAGTGGACTGCGCAGACAGTTGCACCTACAGTTTGTTAGGCGTTTCGTCGAGAAAATTGGCCGTAATAGCTCGGCTGACCTGACAAGATGGCGACACAGTTTCAGTTAAACAGACGACCATGTCAACTCACCTGCGTATCAGTTGATTTTTTGACGAATAGTTTAATCAGTGCACCATCAAAGACGTGGATAATGTGCAAACTCGAATGACGTTTTCGGTCAGGCTTGCTGATCCCCACCTGTCTTCAACTGTGAAACGTGTTCACTGCAGTTCAGATGGGTAATGAATAGACTGGCAATAGATTGACTGAATAAGACAGAACAAGACGAAAGCTTTTATGGACGTAATACACTACTCACGGGGTTGCTGAAAACTTTCTGAGTGGGCTGTCGAAGAGTTTTCAGCAACCTAATGTGCAGTGTACTATTTCCATACAAGTTACTGCGATTTCTCGAATATCGTACCAACTGGAGTTGGCCTGGTGCAGCACATCCAGCTGAAGACGAAGAACATCATAAATGAGAGATTCAACTGGCTTCCAGACGAGTCTCCCGCCAAGGCCAAATTCTCATGCAAATGAGTGTAGTTTGTCAATTTCGTGCAGTTTGGGTTCAAGTAGAACATAAGGTTAACGGACACTCGGAAACCGGGCCTACCTGATGAGTCCCAAAAAGGACGAAACCGGTCTTGGGCTGTTGCGGAGTTTTCAGTAACCTTATGAGTAGTTTGTTATCACATGCTTTTCGGTGGTGAAAATTAAGATATCATCAGCATGGCGTTTGTAAAACTTGGCACTTTCAATACTATCACACGGTCACCTTCCTATTATGACTAAAATACCAGCACGCATAAGGCTCAAGAGACTGTCCACGGCGACGCCATCAGTCCGACATAAGGCAGCGTTCGCAGAATCGAAGCGAATATTTTCTGTATACAGTAGACTAGGTGGTACGCCTACTGATATGCTTTTCGCTAACTTGGTGGTGAAAATAAATTTGGTGTAGAGGTACGTTAGTAAAAAGTGACTCAACGTCAGCTGAACACATCTTAACAGAAAGCGCTGGTATCCCATCGTAAATTTACTGAAAATCATCCAATAACTCACTGCCAGTTTATCTCTTTTTGAGGAACTCCTGGTTTCCATCAGCCAGGTTTTCCATTCGAACTTCAAGTTGTTCGTAATGGGAGTTACGCTGCAAATGAACTTGGTGTCATTGGGAGACTCAAACTCAAATAAACATATTATCTATCTTCAACCAATTTTGGTGCACAAGAGCCCCGAATCGTTCAGCTGTAAGGATATCCGAGATATCGAGGTACATTTCAGTGACCTGACACTACTCAGTACTTTTTTGAAAACTTAGAAAATCAGCAGAATACGATTGTCTGATGAGACAAAGGTAAGGCGAGAACCGGTAATGGGTTGTCCAAGTGTTTCCAGCAGTATGTTACTTCAAGAAAATGTATTTAGATATCTTGTATACCGTCAGAAGGCCCCTATGGAGCACCTTAATTAAAGATTGTTTTGAACGAGAGATTTGGCGGGCATTCAATCGAGTCCTCGGATGACGCCAAATCGGGTTGCAAAGAAGAGTACAACTCTGTTTCTGGCTTGTTCACATTCAGACTACAAAAGATATGAGAAGCGTTTTAGTTGTTCACTTGGCCGCTGATCTGTTCTCTGAGCTCGGAAGTTAGCTTGCGAACGTCATCATCACCGCATACTGATGATGTCGGCTTGTTTGCAGGATAGTTGCCAAGCGTGGAGATCAAGTCATCATCCACCAATGAACGCATCCGAGCCACCGACATTTCGGCAAATTTTCACTCGATCACAAGGAAGACACAAGAAAACAGTGTCTGTGAGAGAGAGAATTCGCTCACGACAGTCATCGACGTCCCTTGCCAACAGTGCAACCTCAATCTGCTGGATTTTGTTCTGATCAACACTATTCGCAAGGGGAAGCAGGCAGCTCGGAAGGGTAACAAACACCTGATTCGTTGCGGTAACCGCCGGTCCCGTTTTCAGCCAACAGTTTTGTTGGTTCAAAAAGTGAACCACTTTCAACAATTTATTTCAAGTTGAACGCTGTCTCTTTCCAACATACAGGATTGGTCGGCTGGATTCGAATCCCGTCGAGGATATCACTCTGAGTCTGATGTGGAAAGGCAGTTATTTCGTTCATACAACCGAGGTTC
>SJOL01005821.1:220984-260048 GCA_004794785.1 Opisthorchis felineus | reverse complement strand
CTATTTCCATACAAGTTACTGCGATTTCTCGAATATCGTACCAACTGGAGTTGGCCTGGTGCAGCACATCCAGCTGAAGACGAAGAACATCATAAATGAGAGATTCAACTGGCTTCCAGACGAGTCTCCCGCCAAGGCCAAATTCTCATGCAAATGAGTGTAGTTTGTCAATTTCGTGCAGTTTGGGTTCAAGTAGAACATAAGGTTAACGGACACTGGGAAACCGGGCCTACCTGATGAGTCCCAAAAAGGACGAAACCGGTCTTGGGCTGTTGCGGAGTTTTCAGCAACCTTATGAGTAGTTTGTTATCACATGCTTTTCGGTGGTGAAAATTAAGATATCATCAGCATAGCGTTTGTAAAACTTGGCACTTTCAATACTATCACACAGTCACCTTCCTATCATGACTAAAATACCAGCACGCGTAAGGCTCAAGAGACTGTCCACGGCGACGCCGTCAGTCTGACATAAGGCAACATTCGCAGAATCGAAGCGAATATTTTCTGTATAGAGTAGACTAGGTGGTACGCCTACTGATATGCTTTTCGCTAACTTGGTGGTGAAAATAAATTTGGTGTAGAGGTACGTTAGTAAAAAGTGACTCAACGTCAGCTGAACACATCTTAACAGAAAGCGCTGGTATCCCATCGTAAATTTACTGAAAATCATCCAATAACTCACTGTCAGTTTATCTCTTTTTGAGGAACTCCTGGTTTCCATCAGCCAGGTTTTCCATTCGAACTTCAAGTTGTTCGTAATGGGAGTTACGCTGCAAATGAACTTGGTGTCATTGGGAGACTCAAACTCAAATAAACATATTATCTATCTTCAACCAATTTTGGTGCACAAGAGCCCCGAATCGTTCAGCTGTAAGGATATCCGAGATATCGAGGTACATTTCAGTGACCTGACACTACTCAGTACTTTTTTGAAAACTTAGAAAATCAGCAGAATACGATTGTCTGATGAGACAAAGGTAAGGCGAGAACCGGTAATGGGTTGTCCAAGTGTTTCCAGCAGTATGTTACTTCAAGAAAATGTATTTAGATATCTTGTATACCGTCAGAAGGCCCCTATGGAGCACCTTAATTAAAGATTGTTATGAACGAGAGATTTGGCGGGCATTCAATCGAGTCCTCGGATGAAGCCAAATCGGGTTGCAAAGAAGAGTACAACTCTGTTTCTGGCTTGTTCACATTCAGACTACAAAAGATATGAGAAGCGTTTTAGTTGTTCACTTGGCCGCTGATCTGTTCTCTGAGCTCGGAAGTTAGCTTGCGAACGTTGTCATCACCGCACACTGATGATGTCAACTTGTTTGCAGGATACTTGCCAAGAGCGGAGAGAAAGTCATCATCCACCAACGAAAGCATCCGAGCCACCGACATTTCGGCAAATTTTCACTCGATCACAAGGAAGACAGAAGAAAACAGTGTGTGTGTGTGAGAGAGAGAGAACTCGCTCACGACAGTCACCGACGTCCCTTGCCAACGGTGCATCCTCAAGCAGCTGGATTTTGTTCTGATCAACACTATCCGCAAGGGGAAGCAGGCAGCCCGGAAGGGTAACAAACACCTGATTGGTTGCGGTAACCGCCGGTCCCGTTTTCAGTCAACAGTTTTGTTGGTTCAAAAAGTGAAACCAATTTCAACAATCTATTTCAAGTTGAACGCTGTCTCTTTCCAACATACAGGATTGGTCGGCTGGATTCGAATCCCGTCGAGGATATCACTGTGAGTCTGATGTGGGAAGGCAGTTATTTCGTTCATACAACCGAGGTTCAAAATGTAAACAATGTAAACAGAAAAAATCAGCAGGCAATCCTGCACTATTTATGTGAAATGTACTTTACGATCATGCACCCCAACAGAAAAATTTTGTTTTCCAACAAGCATTTATCACACTATCGGCTAGTTTGTACAAAAAATGACTCTCTACGATTTCATTTGATAAAACAATGTGTACACAATTGTCAAGACCGTGAACGACACCCAATTAGGTGCCTATTCAGGGACTCAACCCGGGCCGTCGGGACGGAAACCATCGCAGATAACCACTGGGTCACCTTCTGTATGGCTAACTGTTATAACGTCGTCTTCTTGGCAGCTGTCGTCAAAATTAACTTTAGCCGTCTGCCAAGTACTGATCCTGGATGCGTATTTTGTTGTGCTATATGAATTGGTAGTTGGGGGTGGCTTCTTCTGATTGTTTGTGGCTCCTACCTATTGTTCTGTTGTGTCGCTGATAACCAGAAAAATATGCTGACCTTTTCACGTTACTGAAAACCCGGATCAGTTGAGTGATGCTTACCTTTTTTATCAAATCGGTTGGAGAATGTGCCCCAAACTCTGCCAAACCAGCATTGCTTTTCGGTAAGGTAGAAACGTAAGATGACAATTCAAGATGGTCGTCTGATATCAGTGGAGCAAGGAGCAAGTATACAAATACCGCAGTAAACACCACTTCACTACTTATGTGAAGGTGTATACTACTGATGAAACCTGTCAGTAGCATGTGGTCAGGTATCAAAGCGCCGTCTCCGCATGTGAGAGAAGGTGGAGGTTGATATGAAAATTATAAAGCCGTTTTGCAGTGTTTTTCTTGTTTTTGTTATGCTTTTTGTTTTTTGTTCTTTTTTGTCATTCAAAGAACGTTTGGGAAACTTCAAGAGGACACTTGAGAATGTTCACTTTCAAACAGTACAAATGATATCTTTGCTTTTGTGTCTAATAGCACGTCACCGCTTAGTTCGTACTCAATGAACACCTCGCACTGACGGGTGTTCCTCTTTTTACTAACATCTTTCTATGGTATTATGGATGTGTTTCGCAAATCCGTGGCCGATGAACAGATACCACACGGTAGCAGCCAAGACGGTATGACTAACTCAGCGTTGCCAACCTATTAAAGAGAAGCTGATCTCCTTCACCCTTGTGATAAGTCTGTTATCTGTAGGGTACAAAATCAAAAATTGTTGTGTGTTTGCATGTAGGTGGAGAAATGATCAAAGTCACCACGTTGACCACGGTGTAACGAGCATACGGAGGACATTTTGGAAGACGCTCGTTAGGTCAAAGAAGAGAGGGAATTCAAGGGAATCCCGCATTGAGGAAGCACCAGAGGCACATACACATTCAGGGTGATAGTACACATGTTCGAAACGGCCCCGGATGCTCCGTCAGAATTCATCTGATAGCAAGTAAAAAGGAGAGGATCAGTGGGTTGGATTATAGGCACACAAGTATTTAGGGAATGTTAGACGAAAGTTTACCACATAAACATTCAACTGGGAGCGTTGGCCGGAAACAGGACAAAATGACTGGACCAGCTTCTTGGTTTTGTGGTCACTGACTTCTGTTGATGGCAAAATTTGCTTCTAAAGACACTGTGAGTGACGTTCGCCTAAAAATTGGACCGTTAATCGTTTATAACCTTCAATGGCTTGAACCAGGAGTTCGGTTTTCATACCGAACAATAACTAACCGGGTCGACAGGAGACTCAGCTGTAGTTCACCTGTATCTCTCGCTTGTAGCGTTCTTCAAGTAACCGTGCATCAAATAGACGCCCTCGCAATTTGGTTGGAACGATGTTCAAGATATCAAAATATTCGGAATTAAGACTCAACTATGGCGAAATCGACAGTTGAATGCTTGGAGATTTCATTGGCCTTCCGATTAGTGATGGACAGATTGCTGCTTATATGTTCAATGTGGCTCATGCAAACATTCAATGTAAAACAATAGAAACGTTTCCCTTAACATTTAGGCGGTGTTCCTGGTGTTCTGAGTCAGCTTGACTGGAGCGATAAAACACCAACATCCCCGCTCGTCACTTAGCGTGATATCTCGACAGACTTAAATTCTCCTATGACAAAATTTTTGCCGACGATTTATCCAGTCTCTCAGTCAAAAGTTTACATCTTCGGAGACGCCTGTGTTCCAATGCTCCCAACTCACCGCCGTTCAAGAACAAGCATTTTTCTTTGTCGTTGTAAAAGCTAGAAGCACAAATCTTATTCCGGTCGGCTGTTCGCAATTTTCTCTGTTCCTGTCTGAAAGTTCCACGACATTTTAGACAGTCAGTTTAACTGTGGGCGTGTAAATAGCAAATAACCAGGTGGTCATTTTTACACAAGGACTGTTTACTGTTTACTTGCTAGTCAGTACATAGGTCAGGCGAAATCTTGACCTCTGTTATGTAACCCCGTAGTGGGTTGTGGTGTACCGCAAAAAGCAGCGTATACGCACCGGAAGAATAGCATGGGATTGCGTGTGATTTGCAATTAGATCTTATGCATATGCCGCAAGCTGTCCTTGTCTTAGTGTTCCTACATGACGTGCCACCACAGTGTACTCATCGAGTCTATGCTACAAAGACTGCAATGCCTGGAAACATCACAAACGAGAGATTCAGATGGGTTCCAGGTGAATCTCTCGCAAAACCAAATTTGTTTGCAAATGAGTGTATTTCGCTGCAATTCTTCTTTCCGACTAAGGTTTGGCCGGAGAGCAACCCATCTCATAAAGGAACAAACTTCCACAGTGTGTTCTCCTATTGCTTCATTCTTGATTCAGTTCGGACTGAAGGACTGGTTGCTGACATGTCAAGTCTATTGGGGAACAAAATTAATGGCCAGCGTGCTGTCTTTTACTTGCAGCTGTAAACTCACGACATTTTGTTAGGGTTACCTGATTCACCTTCGTTTCTTATATGATCTCAGCTCAAGGTAGCTCCTCTGTAAAGGCGAGAGGGGTCTGATTGACAGCCATCTGGTTCGAATCCAGCCCTGACTTTTCGGCTGCTCCTATCTAGCCTATGGAAGTTTAACAAGGCACCTATGCACCAAAATTGTGCCAAAGTGGAATGATCGTTTATTACTTATTTAATTATCCATTGTATGCAAGGATAATGAAAGGTGTTTTCCTGACTGCTGGGGCTCACGTCGCTGCGGCTTGTTCTCACGACCGTTACTGGAGAAAGGAGGAAAGCCCTTCGCCGCCGAGTCGTTTACTAACAAACACCAAATAAACAGTTACAAACTATTGGACAAGAAAGTAAACGTCTCTTATGCACCTTGTTTTTTAAAAACTGAACAACATCACGCGCCTTCTTGAACTTTCGTGGATATTCATTGACTATCACGCAATTGTAAACGAACGCCGCAAAGCGGTTCTACAAGTTCCGTAATAAACCCCACCTTCCATAAGACGGGATGCGGAGTTACTAGAAAACCACATACTACTCGCATGCCTCATCAGTAGTACCCACCGTTACACTGGTACCAATTGACCGGCTCACGTTAGTTTTATGCTAAAAATTTTCCAAGGAGGTGAAACCTTGTGCATTCGGACGAGAAAACTTGAACTGACTTTTATTCCGTCATAGAAGGCGAACACAAACGTCAAACATACCGTTCAAGAGATCACAAATCTCTGCACAAATGTGGTGTCGTACGTGAATCGGGATGCCTAAAATGGACTTTTCTACCTAAGGTTATAATGACCCAAAACCTCTAAAGAGAGTTTATTGAACAGACGATTAGATTCATTCAGACTGCTTACTTTTCCTCTAATACATGCTTCTAGCGACCCCTGAAGATATCATGATTTTTTAAGCAAGTTGGGGACTGTTGGACTGCATTCACCAGGATCGAACTCCAAGACCGGATCAGAATGAGTGACGCATAAAATAAGGAATGGAAAAGCATGAAACCCACTTTGGTGCAACACTCTTGGGATGAGTGGGTTATTCAACGCAAGAGCGTTTGCGAATGAAGCGATTCGGATAGCTAGCTTCTTCGAGAACGTTCCTAATCAAGATCTTTGTACTTTCGAGGGGATCAGACGTGTAGTGGCGTTTCCTCCGTAAAACAGGCAGCATAGTGAGCTAAATCTTGAAGCCGCACAGACCGATTAAAGTGGACTTTCTGTACAATCTTTGACTGAGTAAGCCGAGGTCATTTTTGTGCAGCCTTACCTAAGACAATTGTAGCCGACCTGTATTTCCAACTTTGCAAAACACAGCTGCAGAACCTCAGTAAGTCAGACGAAATTCACACAAAGAAATGCAGTGAAGGGGGATTTACCCCCACCCGTTACAATAAACAAACCAGCAGAAACCGGTCCATTTATCACTCATTCTAAGGTCCCCGTTTTATTTCAACTCATCGGTGCTACACCTTTTTACCTGAAACTGTAATACACATCATCTGAAAATATAACCTATCGTTTCTGCACTTTAGTATAAGAATTTGCTTGGAAGACTACTCTTGAGCATTCTGTTTAAAGTAGGCATTAAGTAGACTGTTGTAGTGCGTTTGAACCATCCTCCTATTTGATAAGCTAACGGTAACCCCACAACCTTCGGAAGTAAATTTCACTCACCTTATAGGTCATTTTAATGGTAGCTGTGAGACCTGACTTTTGCGAACAGAAACAACTAGTTTTAAACCACTTGGATCACTTCAGCCGTAAGTATTTTATTAATTTTCTGGTTAGCATCTCTGTTTGACTGCATGTATTATGAAATTCCGCTTAGCTTTTTGACTCAGCTTTCTTAGACGCCTGTGTCCTAGATCCAAAGCGGCTCTTCGTTGCCATGTCGATTCTGACAGAGCTTGTGCGACCAATTCAAATACGTGTGCGGTTGCTCGAGGAAATTCGGGAATCCTTCGATCTGCCCTTGAACCAAGTACAACCAAGGCAGCCCCACGGAGGAAACAGTGTAGCCACAATACGCGGATAAAAGTCTGCGTCATTTCCAGAACTGGAAAGGACGACATAAGCTAAACAGCTGTTAGTTATGAAAATGACTTTGTGCGGCCAAAAAGTGATTTGCTCCAATTATTACCATCTGTCCTGTACGGGAATTGTTTCTGCACAATACTAGTCAATATACACTCGAATATGCAGTTAAGCTTTCAACATTTATTGCTTTCTTGTTGGTCGCAAATATTTCATGCCTTGGGTGATGAATCAAACTCTATTTATGGATAGATATAGAGTTACTGCCCCAAAAATTTCCAAATCTCCACCATACTATCAACAATTTGTTAGTGATACAGAACAAAGGGCAATTCAAAAGTCGCGTGAACCTTCCATCTGGGAGGCCGTCACTCGAGGACCCAATCATCAAGTGACAAGATGATGTGGCTTCCGTGATAGCAGGATGGTGCTGTATCCTTTCTAGGTTCGTGGTCATCTAAGCGCTGTGAACTGAAGTTAGTCATTTTAAATTTCTCTATCAACTAAACCTTTGTCTTGATAAATTTAGACGCCTTTTACATCTATTTATGTTCACAAATTCACCTTCTGGGGAGAATTCATCGATGCCCAGTCTTCCTGTTCGCTGTCAAGTGGCTTCAGAGAAAGTACACACTTATATCACAAAGGTCAAATACTAAGCGATTGCTCCACTGAGAAGTCTTCAGTGGACGGTTGTTGCAGTTGAATGGAGCAAATCCGGTATAGACCAACACACAACAGAGTTACCAAGTTTGAATAGACCGAGCTCTAATCGGATTTTGAACTAGGATGGCAGCCGCGCCGACATCTTTCTGGGATAAACTAGGTCGGTCTGGACGCTACGCTAATCATTTCAGAAGAATTTTGAGATGAAAACAAGACTCACGGTTGTTGTTGTGATATTTCTGATTTTCTCCTTCAGTCAACCAAAAGTATTTTGACTGTCCTCCAAAACCTTCATGACTAATAGCTTAATAGAATATTTTGGAAGGGGGTTTGATCATCGATTGGCACCTATTTGCAGTGCAGTTCCAAAGATATGTGATTTTAATTGTATTGATTACTAATGAATCGCGAAAGTTTATTCGGCTTTCGCTCCTTGACAGGTTTAGAATTCCTGTTTCACGGATGTGCTTTGTAAGGTGGCTAAGTTTGTGATACGAATTTTCCGTTGGTAGTGTAGGTTTCTAAGCTTGATTCTAAGTAGGAATGGGAGGCTTGAAGTTCTGAAACAACACATGCAGTTTATAAGTTCAGGGACGAGGGTTAGGTTTTTTTACCGCCGCTCTTAAAGGGAATGATCCTAGTGCAGAGTCTCTGCTTATATTACAGTGCCGGAGGCCACCTCATACAACTATGTCAGACAGTTAGATGGACATCTAAATTTCTGCTTTGGAATTTCATGAAAGCGTCAACTAAGAAGTAACCTTAAAAAGCAATGAAGCCGGATGGTAAAAATAATCAAGATCAGGTGTCATTTATGACAAACTCAGATGATGCAGCTTCATGTGATCAGCCTGAAGGTTGAAATAAAAAAACCATCTCGATGTAATACACTACTTATAAGGTTGCTGAAACAGCCCACAAACGGTTTCGCGTATCTGCTTCGAGCTCATCGTGTAGGTGGGTATTCACAACCCAGAGTTCCGTCAAAATTACGTCCTACTTTAACTCAACCTTATGAGTAGTGTGTTGCGTCTAGACAACGACGTATTACGATATCTCGATTATCGTACCAACTGAAACATGAGTCTGCCTGGCGCAACACAGTTGTAGCAGACCATAATACATGGGAAGTTCAGCCGGTCTCACTTGAGTCTCCCGTTAAAACCAAATTTGTGCACACGTTATTGTTATCTCGTTATGATTTCAACCCTCCAACTTTCACTTTTCATCGATCTACACAAATTGTTCAATCTCTCTCTCTCTCTTGATATAACATCATTTCCATAGTATCCGTTATCTTACCGCCAAAGGCCAAATTTTAGTTTTTTTTTTAAAAAAAGACTAGAGGAATCAGTGTAATGACGCAAATTGTGTTATGGTAATAATGCATAACTTCGATGAGTTGCTTCTGTTGTTGTCACGTGATATCGCCCTGACTTCATCCAGGAGCTTTAAAGGTAAAAATATACCTGTAGTAGTCTGTGGCACAACCCTCAGCTAATCCTGCGGTGCATATCCTCGATTCAAACGAGGTGACACTCTAAGGTAGTTAGTTGACGTGATCGGGAAGAAGGTAAGTGTGAAAAAACAATCAATTTTAAATAAGTGACAGCGTAATGGAGATTGTGGTAATGTGTACTATTTTTGATCTTAGCAAATCAGTATGTGTTCCCCGACGCGTCGTTACCGGCCGAACCAGTAAAAGTGATTCATGAAACCTTGAACTGGTGTGACTCTACGAACAATGTTAACCGAAGCGGACGTACATGGATGAAGACAGTTCAGACAACTAAATACAACGTCATGTCGCCCAGTAAACATTGTAATAAGAACGCACATTGAAGGTTGTGCGAATACTCTTGAGGTCCGTTGACAAAACAGAAAAACTACCAAAGTGAATGCGACAGTTGAAAAGCTTATCATGTTCAATCTAGACCTGGACATTCAAATGAGAATGTAGAAGCAACCCGTCAGCGTTTGTAAGGATTTAGAATGCGGTGCCGTAGGGGAAATCAGCAGTACCAACTGAGTTTAAATCAGATAAACAAAATAAAGAGGTGTAACGCACTACTCATAAGGTTGCTGGAATTGATTCGACAGCAACCTTATGAGTAGTGGGCTACGTATAGCCAGCAAAATATTGCGATACATCGAATATGGTAAAAAATGAAACGTGGGGTGGCCTGGTTGGAGCGGACTACCATAAATGAGAGAGATGGAGCTGGATTCAATTGAATCTCCTGTTAAGACCGAATTCATGTGCAAATGACAGTATTTGTCGAAAATAAAGAAACCTTAGAATCACTCGTATTAATGAATTTGATACTCGAGATCTCGGACAAAAATACCACCTGTATTTGAAACTAGGTATCATGTTCCGCTCAAATCTTATTGGGGTCCTACCCCTCACGTTGTGTAGCGAAGAAAATCTCGTCGGTCACACTTTGGCGCTTGTATGGGGAATCTGCTTGTAAATCAACTGACTTAATACCAATAATATTGTCATACAGGATGGTAGTTTTTGCTCCGTTACATTCCATCTTGCGACGCTTGTCGACACGATAATCTTTTGCGCCGTCACATTGTGACAAATGGAGAAACGATGATTTAATCGGACACAGATGAAGTTGAGCTCACGTGGTTGGCGAAAGTGATATAGTCCAGCTTAATCGTTGTGATATCTCCTACACTGCAATTGAGGTAATTCTGCCTAAGTGAGATGATCTTTGGGAAACTCTGTGAAGGTTTTACGTGAGTCCAGTTACCCGACAATCAACACTTTGGTTATTCAGGGTTCTAGTCAAACGTACATTCCCTTGATTTTTTAAATCTACTCCCCAGCTGGCTCTTTAAATTCGATTATCAAACTGTTTGGTGACTCTTCACCCATCCTGCTAGTTTTCTTACTGATTTCTTTACCGTGGATGACATCCGAGTCCTCCTGCTTAGCCACTTCTGCAAAACTTGCAACCCACCAATATGATGGCGTGTGTAAAGCAAGCTAGAAACATCCTAAATGACCACGGTGTGTTTGCAGTGATTTATGGAATTTACGATAGAAAGGATTACTTGGCTTAGTTGCGATGTGACCCAAGGATAACACGTGTAATGGCTTGTTCGCATTTTCGAACGAATTTTCAAACTAGAACAACGTCACTGATCATCACCATCGGATTTATTCAAGTTCTTTTTCAACTTGTTTGTACATCTTAAGGCATTCTCCTCAAACTGAGCGATTCTTGGCAACAAAAGTGATGGTCGGACTGTCCTGCGCTCAGGAAAACTCGAATTTGGGCACTTGAAGGTGCTCCACCTTGAAGCCGTTGTAAGCAACCCAAGTTGTTGTGAGTGGCGACATGCACTTTGGAAACGTTCCGGTGACAGTTGATAATGAGAGGGGCACCAAGACTTACTCCATGCCAGTAATTTAACCCCTTCCCCTTATCTGACCAATCAACTATTTCTCATCTAACTATATCCACACACAGTCTGTTTGTCTTTGACCGACTAAGTCATGTCGACCCAATACAATCTCCTTTGTACAACTAGAAGAATCTTTCGCTACCCTACACTTTCCACTAACTGACTTGCTTGATTCTTTCGTGCTTTTATGAAAGATGCTTCCCTTGCAGCTAAACTGTGAGAATAACAGTGTTAAGTTCCTCCCGATTGCTTATTGTTCCAGACAGCTCCTGTTGGAATGACTGGTCGAAATATGGCAGCTTTTGCCCCTCTCCGACTTCTTACCAACCCTTTTCAGCCCCTGATACAGTGGATGAATCGTGCGTGCCATTTCATTAGAAAACCAAAAGTAAGAAGCGTTTGGTTAGTTTCTTGAGTCATGAAGACACTTTAGGCAATACGGAAACAGGTATGCTACCTAACTCACTTGTTACAGAGGGTCTTGATCATGATACAGGTAACCTGCTGTTGGATTATTTTCGAGGTGGTATGCGGTCCCCTGTTTTAATGACCAAAAGTGGTTCTTGCTTCTCGTGAACGCTTACCTGCCTCAAGAGGTCTTCTTATCTTCGTGAACTGCACTCAATGGAAAACTAGCCTGGTTTTAAGGGGAGATCTAACTGATTCCTAGTAGTTTGTTTCTTTTAAGATGAGCCTGATGAACCCCAAGAAGGGCTAAACCGGTCCAGGAGTTTTTAGTAACCTTATGAGTAGTGTTCCGAAAATCCATCTTATTTTTTGCGTTTTCTATATGTTAGTGAGCTTCGCTGTCATATCCTGTAAGCGACTATGCAGTTATCGGTTCTACTCAAGCTGGTCCATAGACTTCCACAGAATTCGAGAACAATGCATTAACTTAGCATTTGCATACCAATTTGGTTCTGTTGTGAGACTCACCTGGAACTCAGCTGAACCTCTCGTTTATGATGTTGTAAGCAACTGAATGTGCTGCAACAGGCCGCACCATGTTTCAGTCGGTACGATATTCGAGATATCGCGATACAACTATCGTTCATTTTTGAAGAGCATGGTCACAGACATAAAAAGTAAATGCAAGCGATGAATGTGGAAGGGTTACAGGAGAATTAGAGGAGAATATTAGATAAAAAGAGAGAAGCGTCTCACTCGAAGTCATACCATCAACATTTCCACTCAGACAAGATGAATCCCAACGTATGTAAGAATATCGTACCAACTTTATCCTTTCACAGCAAAACAGCTGAACGTCAGGCCACCCCTACTGCGTACCCGTTGACTAATTAGGTTTGAATTGGACCTGTAATCTTTCTGAGTCTCAGTCCGTCATACAGTTAGACGGTTAAATCGTTTGAAATTTCGCGATCTCATGCATTCTCCCGCGTCATCTCTGCTGTTCTTATTTATGGCTTATCGAAAACAGCGGGAGAGATTCCGTTTTGCCATGGTCCCCGACCAAATTGATTTCTAAGTGTAGCGGACTATCCTCATCCCCGACTATTTATTTGCTCCACTTCCATCAGTCGATATCTCTAAACTTCTGAGGAATTTTCACCAAAAGCCGTCCTTGACTTGCGAAGTTTCCGAAAGTTATTTCGGCCACCAACACAAGAACAATTTTGTGGGAACTACAATGTAATTCAGGTCCGCTGTCTCATGGATGAACTGCCGATAAGTCCATTGCAATTCTCTCTAGTCATAGCTTCAAGCGCGCCTTTTTATGGTAATTTCCTACTTACAGATCCAGTATTTATCGTCTTGTGCCGTCTGTTTATTATGTCATATCTGGTCTATTGTGGATGTCAAAAACTAAACCCCTGTGAACAAATAAAGTCAATGTTAACTTGACTTGAGTTGGGTAACACCTGTGAAATGTCACAGCGAAGTAGTTGCTGTGTACTGAAAGTTCTCTGTGTAACTCGCACTATTCATAGAACTCCGTATGGGCCAGTACCGACATCACACAGAATTAAAGCTCTAACGCTGCTCACAGGGTCGATGAAAACTCTGCGCAATCCACTCCAGGTTGCACTCGTTTTGGGCTCCCCAGGTGGGCCTGGTCTGAACGTAGGTTGAAGCAAACATCCCTGTAATAAATAATAATCATACAGATGTAGCATTCTTTCGGCGCCTAACTGCCATGCCACCAAAAGGAGGCATAAGGGCTGAGATATTGTCAGTTTGGCTGAGGCTAGACAGGAGCACTCGAGATGCAGAAGTTGGATTCCAACCACGGACTTTGAGACTAGTAATGTCGCGCCTTGATCACCGAGCCCTCTCAAGCTCTGTGACTGTTTGTCATGTGAAACCTTCAAATTACTTAGAGCATCCGGAATCAAATTCATATTGTGCATTTGTAGATCATTTTAACCCAGACTAATTTGTCGTCGCGCTATACTACTACATTTTCCCATATTACGTAATATTGTACGGACACGGTGTAAAGCAGCCACCTGGATTAGCAGGCAAGAAGCTTATTGTCTTATCTTGTGATTGTCCAAACCGTTGCTGAAATGAGCTTAACTGGTCAGTGTGCAAGATAGAAATTGTGCCGTTGGATTCGTCTGTTTCCATAAACAAGTAACCGCCAGATACAAACCGTAACCTCGGATCCTGGGTGTCGTGCGTAATACGCAATTACAAGTTCTCAGCAATACTGACCGGCCGGTACTACTGTTGCGTTCATTGACAAGAAAAGATTTTGCGTTCGAATCATTTGGTCCGATTGCATAAAATCCAGAATCCTTAGCCCCATCGATCACAGAATACACAGGCGTTTTCGAAACAAAAATACACCGAGAATAAAAGAAGGAAAGTAAGGATTACCTTGATCGATTGTTTAGGCGCTGCTAGCTTTAATCAGAGAATGATGTCAACATATTTTCCTGTAGTAGAGACTGCGGACCTATACTAATGATGCAGTTTACAAACCAATTCCATTTCATAAAAAAACAATGTCTTTTCTATCATGTGTTCCAGGATATTTGCACTGATCTGTTTGGAATAACTTACCACATTAGTTGACATACCATTTCTTATATCGTTCCGTTGTAGCAAAAATGAGAGGGAATAAGTATTTTTCAGTTGATTTATCCTTGACAGGGCATCTTAACCGACCTCAATTAATGCTTAGCGAGATAAGTTGTCATAAGTTTTTATTCAGATTGCCGGTGAACAGCTGGCTGGCCGATGCTGAGGGTTTTTCATGTTTCACGTGCTTTGATTGAAACATGGCACCACCGGTTTCGGTTACGATGCCTTGGTCACTTACGAGGTCGCGATATGTTGTTTGGGTGAGTAGGGAGTCAGCGACACGGCGACTGGTTGAGCAGAAAGAAACGAAATTGGTCAAAATTTGCCAAACATATCGTTCGTTCATTATTTGTCTACGAGGGACGTTAAAATGACAACGCAGTTGTTTTATTCGGCAGTCCGTGAGATATTTACAATGATTACGGGAGGCAGAACCAGTGGGTTGAAACGTGGTCTACTTGGAAACAGTTCATTGCAGCGTAGAAGGATTGTCTGAATTTACGGCTGAGATTACCGGACGAATCGCCTTCGTTTGTGACGAGGGATAAACAGAAAGACACAGGATCAGTACTGTTTGTGGGTGACTTCCGCCTGGCCCCTCTGTCGGACATGCAGGCACACGCGGAAGGGGTAAAGAATCGAACTGAAGACAAGACTGCAATACGTTGGTTCGCTTTTTTTCCGCATAACAATCGATTCAACAGGCGCCTGTGTCCATGACTGACAGACAGTGGCAGCACACGAGCACTAGGAATAGCGCCGCAGTTGGACTCGGTTCACGTAGATATGCATGTCTAGTCCAGTCAGGTCGACAAAATCAGACAGATAGCATAAAGCACGCGTGGTCACTTTGTGATAATCTGTCTTATCCAACTAGGTAAACTTTTATGGGTTGATAAAACACCCGACGGGAAAATACACTCATCTGCGAATTCACCGGTTTTAATGAGTAAATTAATTTGATTCCTCGTTTACGATTTCCTTCAAATGAATGTGCAGCAGTTGAACCTCTCGTGAACACCAAAGTAATTTACAAACGAGTGTAATTCGCTAGTTCCGTACAATTTAATGTTAAATTAGCATGTGTGACTGATGAGAACTCGGGACCGTGTCCAGCTGAAGTGCCCCAAGAAGGGCGAAACCCGTAGTGGTCTGCCAAGCAGTTTTCAGTAACCTTGTGAGTAGTGTGTTGTGCAAATTAATGGGCGTTAGTTAACTACATAGTTATTTTTCAGGTGTACAGGCACCTTGCTGTGTTCATTATGTTACACTCGCCAAATAAGTAATAAACCTTCCCCCAAAGTACAAATACATCAAACTAACCAACCAACTGGTCAAGTCCGGTATATGTTCTGTCACGACAGACGCGAGGTCTTTTCAGAATGGTGGTTCAAGAGAACGAACTTAGAGAGACAAAAAACCTCTCTGCCACGAGAGGCTTCCAAGCAGAAAGGTTGACGATCAAGTCCCTTCATATTTGCAAGCGCCTCATAAAAAATATACGTCCTACTTTAGTCTGATAGGCCCATGGTGTATAAATTGCTATTAAACCTTGTTTTTCTGGGAATTTTCGGGCAATTTTAGTGCTTAGAGCTGCAAAATATGGTATGCCGACGTCTGAACCATGGAACGTACCTTCCGGTTTGTATTTGGCCCAGTCAGACCAGTTTATCTTAATGTACAGGATAGATGTGAAGAGCTATTGGAAACATCCTAGGCAAGTGACCAAGGAACTCACTACTGGAGGGAACGTTTCTGGTATGGGAATTTCGATACCCACTACTTAGAAGATACTTTCATCATCCTGAAAAAAAGAGTACAAAATGCACATGAATTGCACTGCGCTACTTTTGACGGCATCAAGTTTACGATCGAACTGGAAAAGAACAAACGATTGGCGTTCTTCGACGTTTTAGTAAACAGTGAGCGTTGGATAGAACTCTCGAGACTTTATTGTGCCAGAAAAATCACCGAATCACGAAAGTGCCCATTCAACGAACCACAGGAAGAGTTGCATGCAAGCGATATGCGGTAGGACGGAGGTACGCTCTAGCACCACAGAGGTGACAAGGGAAATTGACACATTCAGAGTATCCGAAAATCACAGATATCTGGGGAATTCTGTTAGGAGAAGTCCTGAGAAAAGGTACCCCAACAACCACGGCCACGACTAGAACAGCAACAACAAGAACAGACCAGACAAGAACAGACTATTACCTCAAATAGGAACATTAGTAGCCCATAAACCGAGTACTAAATTTTGTAACCTGGTCGCAAGACCGAAGGACAACAATGATAAAACAGATACCGCCAGTGTGAAATATGAGATCAACTGCAACAAGTTCTATGTTGGAAAAACTAACCGGAAACCAAATGCGCGAATAAAAGGATACAATGTGGTCATTTGAACTCCTGACTGTCCTTGATCTCCGTACAAGTAGACCAAGAAAGGTACAGATTTCATCTGGAAAACGTGAAAATTCTGGCACGCAAAGACACGAAGAAAGTGAACTTCTGGAAGAATTTCTGGCGAATTCCGTCAATGAGATGTTGAACTGGATTCAGTCTGCGAAGAATGACACGCAAAGGACCAGTGACTCAGATGGTCGACTGTCGGACGAACGTACCAAAAACCAAGGTCCCCCTTGGAGCTGCATCACCAGCGGTGACAGCATGGAGCCCAGACAGATAAGGGATGGAGCTCGTTCAAGTAGCAAATAATAAATGAGAATAGCTAAGGCAACGATCAAAGGCCATGTGTTTCCCGACCAATCGGAACACAAGATGACAAACTAACCAATAGAATCGTGCTACCAAACAATCAATCATGATCAAATATCATCCCTGGCTAGCTGCACGAATATAAACACATACGCACCACTAATCATTTAGCAATCAGTGACGCCATTACTTCAAAATGGCGTACTGATTATCTGACTTCGTTTGATGAGACGTTTGCAACTAAGTTACGTAGGTCAGCAAGCAAACCAGAGACTAATCATAACAATCGTATGACTCAAACACAAACAGTCTTTTGACCTTGCGTCGAGCAATTTCCCATTCAAATCAAACCCACCTACGTAGGTTTGTAGACCTCGGCTGGTGTAGCGTATGAAAGAGATGACCACTGCCTCACCTGAGAAGTTTTCGAGCGAACTATAACCGCACACAGAGCGGGCCAATCCTCGATCTCGTTGATGTGGATTAATGAGGAAGTTTTTTGAAGTAGGCTCTGTATCACCACATTATCACGAAGAAAATTGGCTGATCTTTACAGGCTTCCAAGGATTTAGTGAAGCGGGGAGTCAGTCCCTTTAATGACACATGAATCAAGTCTCGAATTTCCTTTTGGAATCACTAAACTAGTTCCTCCCTCCTCCACCTCGAAACATCACAGGACCAATACTGCAAACTCTACAACCGGCGTTCATCTTTTCTTTTCGTCCACCATACTACTAACACATCAGTCTGTTCGGGACCTTTTTCGTCACTAAAGGACAAACCATTAAATTCAACTGTCCAGGTAACATGACTTATGACCCGGTTCCTTCTATTTCACAAGGCCGGAATTCATCCAATGGCCGTTTCTTATCCTTGTTTACTTACTGTAGCATTTGGCGAATACATTTCACACTAATATCAAATCCGAGAGGTATTTGGAGACTCAGTTCATTCCTCATTTCATTTGAGGCAGCAAGTGTAATTTTTTCATCATGTAAGCAATCTTTCTCTGATTCCGCATTCCTTCCTAGATATGTGTATACCCAGTCCGGTGTTTTTACTGTTGACCTTGTTCAGGTTCAGACAGCCGTAAACTGCCGGCCGGTCTTCGATTTGGCCCAAGGATAAATCGATATCAAGCCGATAACGCAAGGACCAGGTGAACATCGGTCACAGATCATATTTAATCTTGAGGCGGGTCGATGAAGAGTAATTGAGCTCCACTCAAAACATGAATTCCATGCCCACTTGATGTTCTCAAGTGAACAACAACAGAAATCGTTGTCCATGTCAACCGGATTATCAGTTTGATGCAATGTTCACGAATTGCGTATTGTAGCATATCGCACCTATCGTACATATTGTTCGTCATAAACTGAGTCAACTTTCAAACCTAATAGCATGCTCCACATAGAACTGAGCTTAGGTTTCAATAAACCATGCTCCTTTGTCCTAGTTATTGAGGTGTTTGGGAAGTGACGAATGGCGAACCGATTTTGCTAGCTTCCATCCAGTGGCTGTCACCGCCCACGAAATTGTGTAGAGTGAAAAACCGACCGACCAACGACCCCCCGACTAATTCTGTCACTCGTCTGTCTGGTCAGCATCCTGCCAGCTTGGAGCATACAGTGCCGAACAGTATATGCTCATGAACACGATTCAAGTGCACTCGCTAATGTACTAGCAAACTTTTTGGGTCAACAGGCAAAATTTGGCTCACTAATATCCTGGTGAATCACATCGACGCAGGACAATAAGCGTACGTTTTAGTAGCAGGAAAAGACTAAGATTTACGGACACGCCGAAGCAACAATAGAGTGGTAATTTTCTGCCACCGGTCGTCATTTTGACCCCTGCTGTATAAGGTCAACCTACAGCAACTATTTCGTTATTGACAAGCTGATTAAATGACAGCTATCCGTCGGCGAGAGTAATGTAGTGCGAAGGCTCACAAAGTTGAAAAATCGAAATTTCCTTCCGTAAGTGAAATTAACGTACGCTGAAAAGCACTGTACGCCTGTTTCATTCTTTGTGGGAGTCATCAGCAAGTTGTATCTCACGGATATCCAGGGCGATTCAAATCAACCAACCGCGCACTGCCGATGTCCCTCCCATATTGACAGAATGTTTGCAAGCCGATTTCCAAGCTCGAGGGACAGACTAACTGCCACACGATCAACAGCCAGGGAAAATAGAACTCGCAAAACCGTTTGGCCACCAGCGGCTAGTCAGCATTTTGATTAACTCACACGTGGATAGAATGTAGCGTCACTCGTCCTTCAGTTACGGGACCACATCACGTGGTCACATATTGACTTGCTCCTCGAGCGACGACGTCTCAGAAGAAACTTTCACACATCCAGTGGAATTATCCTTTCACTGATCTGCTTATCGACTGATATTGCACAACCGGAAGGGGATAACTGCATCTCACATTTCACGTTTTAACAAAAAAAGCCGCTTTTGATATTACAGATGAATAGTATTGCGGACCTTAAAACAGTCTTTTCGAAGGAGATTGTAGGAGGCTGCAAAAAAGGGCTGATTCGTTTTTGATCAGGTGCTGAATTCCTGGATCACTTTTTACTTGGACATTCCTGCATTTTTCAAAATAAAGTCGAGGCTATTTTCGACAAACTGGTCAAAAAAGTCACACACAAAATCCATGGTTAACCCCATACGCAATTGTAGAGAAAGTCGCTCTGGTCACAGTCTCATGAAGAGAGTTTTTCTTATCAAATCATCCGTACTGGTTTTTACGTAAAGATATGCACCAATTTCCGGTCAGTTCAGGTGAATAACTCCACCCCCTTTTCAAACTGACACCTATATTCACTCCTGTTCAGCACTAAAGCGGGGGAGGTGTTATGCGAGCGAGTGAAAAGGTCAAAATGAGGATTAGCCATCCTTAGTTCTGTAATTGCAATCCTAAGAATAACAATAATTATCACAGTAATACTTGCTAATCATGCTTTCCTTGACTGGATCACCAGGAGACATCAATCATTGTAAACAGCATCTTATACCTCCACTCACATCAACCAAACTATACATCACTATACATCAACCCAGTGTCCAGCCAGTTCATCAGACCGAGTGTGTGTGTGTGTGTGCGGGTGTGGGCATACCGACCCATAGTTTGACACGTATGTTAGGATTGACTATCACATATTTCTATCGGTCAGTGATCAGGTGAAGCATAACTAGAGTGAAGGCAAGACACCTGCTTGGCTTACGCATGTTTGACAGCCTGTCAGAACGAGTCGATGGGTAATGATCATTTGCGAACGCGCGCACGCGCGCGCGTACATATCCGCTGGTTGTTGACTGGAATCCGATTTCTGGCCACGCTTATACGTGTGTGCGTCTGCGCGCTTGTTTGGCGAGGTGTACAATTGTATTTCCTTCCGCTACTGGAAACCAAGCTAGTTTATGTCACTTTGTGATCCCCGTACGGAGCCAAAACTAACCGTAGTTTACCCAGAGATAGATTCTCTAAGTCACTGGCGATGTGTCCTTATCAAATATTGAGCCATCACGAAACGAGCATGTTGCGCCTGATTGCTGTTGTTGTTACTACTGCGGTTGTGTTTGGCGTGCCTAATTAGACGACGCCTGTTGGTGCTGAAATCCGTTACCATCCAATTCCCTACTCTAGAAATACAGTGCGCCCACCTGGCTACGCGACAACCAAATTACGAGGGACGGATGCGCAGGTGTTTGTGTATTTGTGTAAGGTAACAGACATAACGTCTCGTTTCGACTGCACCCACCTTCAGCACCCATCAGGCTCCATCTGACAAGATGGCAAAACTGTCAAGTTTCATTGGCAGGTGCTGCCTTGTTAGTTTTATGACGACCGCGTCAGTCAATTTGGGTGGGAGCGCCCCTTCACATTCGGTTTGTCGGAAAGAGAGAGCAGGAAGCAATCGAGGCAAAGTAAACCGATGGTCACCTACTAAAGAAATTAACCACCCGATTTTTTTCGCACACGGCACCAAAACAGACTGAAATATTTCACTCGGGTCACAATGGTCTATTGCTAAGTCTCAAGTATGCACGGTTTTTCGGAGGTTTCACTAAGGTTGTGTACTTAATTCGTGTTGGCTAGCTGACAAATTCTATCCAGATGACACGGAGTTCATTCCCACAAAGCCCTCTTCCCTCAAAGTGAACACTCACGGTTTTAGTATTGTCGTGCATCGTAAATAGAAAGCATGCAGTAAGAATGCACTCTTTGTCCCCTCAAAATGGTTGCTATGCAAACGTATAACGCATTTGCACAAACATTATTGACGGATTTGAAACTGAAGGAGCTTTGGCAGTGCGTTACATCTGCCAATTGGTATCATGATGATGGTGAGGAAATCTTTATGTTTTATTAACGCAGCTCAAAGCGTGCGTTCCAAAAATGTGTACTGGTCAGAAGCTACTTTTCAAATTCCATGTGGCGTCTGATCGGCCTACCTCGATCCTCTCAAAGTCAGGTCCAACGCTGGTGACCACTTCACTGTGTCGAGTGTTGAGCATCAAAATTACCTTCCTGGCTCCTAGCAGGTCGGATCCGTCAGCTCATACAGCCCGTTTAAGTTTTGTTTAGTTGAAAGGTAAGCAAACGGGCTCGACTTAGCCATTTTCCCGGGAAAATCGAGTGGCGCAAATGAGGGAATCGCATACCAAAACCTCAGTACTAGGATATTATGCCTAAAAGGGTCTAACCAGATGTTAGGTTAAGTTAAAATCTCATCACGATGATCCCATTTGTTATGACTTAAGCGACCAGATTTTCCGGTGGATTCCTATGGGAAACCTTTAGTTAAAGAACACTGTTTACGCTAAATTCCTTCATTATGAGAAACATCCTGGATGGAACTATTTCTGAGTTTCCACTTTTTAGCAGTCCAGATCGTCCATGTTAGCATACCCTTCTGGTAATTTGGCAGGATTCATAGCCAACTGAGCCCAGACCAACGAATTACGTATGTACGGTAGTTCCATCTTTCACCGTGACTTCGTTTTGCTCGCTAGGTGACTGACCATTGACTGAAACAGAGTTAGCTGTCGATATTCGTCAAATCACTGGGTGCTGTCGCATTGCTGAATAACCTTAGACGTCTTACGCGTAGCCGAACGTGTTACATTCGGCACCCATATGGACATGGTGGGGTGATAAAACCGGTGGACAAACGCGTGTGCCAGAGTGTGACCAGTGTTTTTTCGGGGAAACGGTTGTAAGTTGGTAAACTATCTCAGAAATGGCGGAACGTCCCTGCGCAGATGGCTCTTAAATAGAGACTGAACATGAACTGGGGCAAAAGCACAACCCTGTGTCACTCTTGTACCTATTTGAAACTCGGTCGACATAGTTGCACAGGCTCAATTTGAAAGGCATTATTGCTGTCGACAGTCCATTATATAAAAAATGAACTAAGTTCTGCTCATCTATTGAGACGAAAGTCACAGATACTCTCCCAGAGTGAACTCTAGTTTGGCTGCTTTTATTGCCTGATGACTAGGTGCATTAATCTCTCTGTCAGGCTTGCAAAAGTTTCTCCGCACTTCAAGGCGACATCACGAGTGCATACGCACTGAAGATAAAATAGTGGAGGTCTTGTGTACTTCATCCGTTGCCACCATCCTTCGTGGAACTACCGATTTCAGCCTCCTTTCGGGGTGGTTGGCGGGAGCACCGCAATTACGGAATATGTTTCAATTCCCAGTTTCGTGAAGCCTAGAAAATTTAATTCAAAAACGTTATGACCCGTTTTCTCGCTTTCTGATTATTATTTGTAAAGTCCGCCCTAGTTAGTGTATATTTCAAAGCGTGTCGTCAAAAAGCTTCGCAAACAAAGAACGGAGGAGGGAACTAGAACGAAATATTTAACGACTGATTAAAATATATGATCAAAAATACAATTCCGATCGACGTTATATTTCCACCGCCTCTCAGTCACCTCACAAATGATAGTGGAACAACCCTGTACTCTCAGGACAACCCGGCGACAGGATCACTTGACTCCCCAATTATAGCCGATACTAAGGGTCAAGAAACTGTCACAGTGGTGGAACACTACAAAAGCTTCGCCATGGTGTAAATTCATGAGTGACTTCAGCTTTTGTCTATCTACTTTACAAGACAGGAACGTGGATGAAAGCAAAGACACTCGCCGAGAGATATGAACAGGGTCGTATGGGCGGTCCTTACGTATTCACGTTTCCCACAGGGTGCGGCCTATTAATTTCACACGTCCTGATCGATTGATTATTCACAGATGAATTACTTCACCGTAACTGGCGGAATTAGTGCTTTGGTGCTAGTTAGTCTAATCTTCCTATACACCGCCGTGATTCTGATGGGCATTATCATCATCGTCGTCAACATCAGCAGCGTCAACAGCAGCTAGACCAATAAACCGTGTACAAGTACCCAGAATTTCGTTTGAGCTAAGGGGAATGTGCATTGGAGGCGACAACTTACAACACTGAGGCATCGATCCGGCTGCGACCATGTTTAGATTGTTTAGACATGTCCAGTGCCTGAAATTGACGCCTTTTCGCAGTTCAGGAGAGATGTTGCCCGTTTTGTTTTACGTCATGTTGAACAGATTCGATCCTCACTTTACTGGACCGTATTCACGTTCTCTGATGACCGCGGTACAGGGGGCCAGCTTGGCTGCTTTTAATGCCTGTCCATCTACAGAGACGAAGTTTCTGCAGATTAATTGCGCAGCCGTTTTTTACCTCTGAATGTCTTGCTGAAAGCAGCCTTCCTCTTACAGGTCGGCAAATCTGCTGATACGGTGTACCACTGTTTCCGTCTACATCCCCGGGTTTTTATCCGCCTACCACTGTTTCATTCCTCTGACTGTTCAAGATTTTGCGTCTGAATGGTCTGTTTGCATCACCATTAAATCATAACGACACAACGTTTGATTGGCTGTTCAGGAGATTCAGAGCAGATGATTTTGAACGCTGCAACGACAGCTCCCTCGATATTTTTCTGTGTACGATCCAGGCTTTCATGACTGGAATTCTGTTGGTTGGCTGTGAAGAGCTTTGGACTAGCTGAACAGTGGTTGTTCTCTGGAAGCAATGAGTTGGTACTGCCCTTGGCGATGGAAAGCGTACTGACAGACGCGAACGCTCTACAGCATGGTAGAAGCTTGGTGGTGTTCTTCAAAATGAACAACATTTTATAACAGTAGCCCCAAATGGCACATAATAAGTACATGACCCACGGTTACATGGTTTCTTGCGACTTGATGGATTACAGTTTACTTGTAAATGGTGATAGATAGAAACAACTGGTGGGCAGCGCCGCCTGCAGTTCGAGCACCAAGGTATGCTTGCAGAGGACTCATTCTACACAAACTTCAGTATTCATACCACATACAAGCATGGTACCATTGCCTTCCACGTTTGATTTGATCGCACTGACGTTTGTCCTGGGGATCACAAGCATCTATCGCTTGTTGCCAGATCTAGGTCTGGATTTTACCGCAGTACGTTTTGGTGGTCTCATAATCAAACATATGGTGCCCTGCTTTCATGCAGACACTACAGAACATGTCTGTAATATAACACGAGGACGGTAATTCCTAGTGTTCTTATTCATACCCTCAAAGGAACAGCCATCGGTATTGAAGCATCACGGTTTATTTGTCAACTACTTATGGGATTTAAGTAGCTACACGAATGAAGCATTAATTCAACACATCGGCTCCAGGACACGAACTGAGGCCACTGAACTTTACAACCGGCAGATAATCTACAATGTTTACGGTTTGCATCCTACAGTGTGGGGTTTGGAGTGATTCTGTTACTCCGGCTGCAGAAATCACAACACAAGACCACTTCAGGGGTCTAAGTCTCACCAGAAAGCAAGCCAGGACAAAACACCGACCGTTTTACTGTGGACAGGGTAAGAAGGAAGGTAAAGCAAACGAGCAATCCGAGCAATCCCCTGTACCCACAAACCCCGCCAGTCATTTTTGTTATTCTGACTGTAACATTATGATCATGCCTGACGGCATGCCACCCACCAGTTGGGAATATACATTATGATTATTATTATTATTCACAACGATCGTTTTGGCAGATTATCACAGACCGAATTTTCTTGAACTACTCGAACTGTAACTTTTTTACACACACCTGATGATTCAGCAGTAAAACCAAGAAACTTCGAAACCAGGTCGTTATACATATTTGCCTTGTATTCACTTGTTATCAAGAATGCTGATAAATTCAATTCTGCTTTCCAACCTTTCATGAAATGATATTACACAACTGTGCTTTTTTTGTAAATTTTCCCTTAAAACGTCAAAAGCTGATACCTACTCTTTTTAGACTAAACCATCCACTAAGCATCCACTTTCTTCCATCAAATCCAACTGACAAAACATGAACACACTAGCGAAGTATACTCATTTGCAAAAAAAATTGGTTTTGCGAGAGACTCACCTGGAACCCAGGTGAATCTCTCGTTTGTGATGTTTCCAGGCAACTGAATGTGCTGCACCAGGCAGCCTCATGTTTCATTTGGGTTCCAGGTGAGTCTCTCGCAAAACCAAATTCGTTTGTCGCGAATTCCGTGCAATTTGGTTTCAAGTAGAACATAAGGTTGACGGAAACTCGGGGACTGCGCCTACCTGATGAGCCCCAAGAAGGGCCAAACTGGTCGTGGGCTGTCGAAGAATTTTCAGCATCCTTATGAGTAGTGCATTGCGACTGATACCTACTCTTTTTAGACTAAACCATTTTCTTAAGGACAGAGTAGCAGTCTAGAAAATGACCAGATTTTAATCCCTTAACCGCATATTTGACACATGTAACGGTGTAGCGCTGGGGCCTGTTGTATCCTGCACGTTTTGATGAGGGTTAGTCTACGTAAACAGTATACATGAATTGATCTTGCTAAAAAGCCCTGAAAAGTTGGCAGCTAAAGCGCTGAAGGTGATGTGAGTACCACAGGGAAGCGGATCGACCTAGCCAGAGCCACAAAACCGCCTCTCTTAATCTCTGCGTCTAATTTCACGGCTGTTTTAATCGATGATTTTTGAGGTAGTTTGTCTACAGGAGTGATTCGAGGACACGTCAGTTAACATAATCTGACGTCATGATTGGGCTTGGGTAAATTGAGCAGGGAAATGTGAAGAATATGATGGCTCGGTGTTTTGGGCGCCCATGTTTGGGAGAAAGAGGTCCGGTTAGACTCTCCGAAAGAGTCATCGTAAATTGTGAAGTACGGGGAAACACCCTCTCTTGTGACTTGAACTGGTGTTAAAGACAGATTCATGTGATGAAATCTAAGAAACAAACCAAATGTGGATTGTCCAAGGGTATTCAGCAACTATGTGATAGGTGTGTTTCGTTAGTATAATATGCTCTAGTAAAAGCGAGTGCCAGAGGAGGTATACGTGTAACAAATCAAACAACGGTGGCAGTTGCATTGTATCTGCGGCATCAGTGCAGCCGTTACCATACCTCAAGGGCGCAATTACCGTCTCACTCCATCGGCCAGTGAGTCGGCTAACTTCAGTGCCTTCAGCACTAATACAAAGGATTCTTTCCCTCTTTGCGATATGGTTTTGACCTTTGGCTGCGATTGTAGCAATTTTTTCTGCCACACCCATGAAGAAATCAATCGTACCTTTTGCGCCTGACCAAAAAGGCGCAAAATCTGGCCGCTGCTAGAGGTTTTCAACGTTATACAAAGGTGTCGAACAAAGCACGCGGTCAATGGGTTGGGTTTTAACAAGTCAGAACACATGAGCATGTTGCAAACAACCGGGCTCGTTTACGGGCTAGTGTAAATGCGTGTGCAACATTGGGCTTCAGTACACACACCAAAGGCGCCAACCAGCTAAAACTCATTGTTTTGTTTTATTTTTGGGGCCGCAAGTCTAGCAAACAAAAGTGCGATCGACGGATTTCCGTTATTTTCTATAGCGGTAAGTCTAGCACGTTTTACGTAACGAAACGTTTTCTGCTCTGCTCTGGTATTAATAGGTCTTAGCTGGTTTGATAACATAAAGAAACACCGGCTGGTTTGACTATCGCTTGGCTTTCGCTAACCATGATGACGAAGCAGATTTAACCTATGTACTGAATCAAGTTTAATTAAGGGAAAAAGCCGGTGGCATTTGAAGAAGTCGAGGGAATAAAAAGCCGAGCCATACATTCTAGATCCTTCTATCATTATCCCAGTGAATAACAACCGACATAGCAAACTGGGTGATGATCAAACTTTCGCAAATAATCAGGTGGCTGGCGAATGAATATTGCCTTGATAGATACGCTGCTTTCAGGGTAACCAAAATAAAAACACACACATTCTTCACTACCGGACGACTCACGGATCCAAAAACCACATGCGTATCTTGCTTCCCAAAAAAATTATGGTGTTCAACAACGTGCATTCTGCCAATGTCTTTATATAGTGGGGGAAGTAGTCGGGCTTTCGCAGGATGAAACTAATACATAGAGATGGAGGAAATGATGCTTGTGCGCATTGGAAGATCAATCAGCTTGTCACCGTAAAAGTTATATGAACCTCTTACTAATAGACAGCTTCCATTATTTTCGATGTATTTTTCCAGGGTTTTTGACACCATGCTGCAGAATATAGTTGCTCGATGCATGGGAAGTCCAAGAATTATCTGCCCCCCGTTCGCTGGCGTAGTTTTTTTATCTCTGATCATTTCTCTTTGTAAGAGTAGGTGGGACACCCTCATGGGAACTCTAGACCAAAAGCGGTGCCACTCAGAGTAGAGTCAGCGGTCCCGACCCATTCAATGTGTTCACAAACACACTTCCATCTGTTCTGAAGCCAGCCACCCAGTCTGCTATATCTGCTGAGGGCGTTGAAGTGTGGTCGCGTAATTAGCTTCGTTGATCCCTCCTGTGAATCAGTGGAACTTAGTCGTTGTTACTCCTATTTGTTTGGATCCTCATGAGTAGTATGACTTGTGCCTGTTTACCATAACGCTGTTTGCTTCCCTACCGTTCGTTTCCTGGGTTTTTGTTCCCTCCCATGGTTTGTGTAGCCTTCAGCTCCTAATGACGAGATTTTGTCGCCTGTCCGTCTTCGCTTGGGAATTTGTTTCAGCACTACCTATTTTCGGAACGCCAGAATGACAGACGAGTGGGCTATCCACTGTGCCAACTTGACTTCTTGACAGCTCTTTTTATTTGACATTTGTATTGCATCTTACCGGATAATGCTTGTTTAGGTTTTGTTTTAAACGGGCCTAAGTGTGCATTCCGATTTGACACGTGGCACATGCAACTTCGTCACGCTGTCAGCTAAAGACTGTAGTTATATTTACTTTGGGTAAAACTCGCTCAAAGTCCGTTTTTCAGACAGTTTTTGTTTTCTTTTGATTGATAACTAACTCCCAAAGGTACTGTCTGTCCGTTATCCCTGTACACTGTCTATTTAGACTGTCTTATCGAACGTACGCACACGCCCGTATAGCATTTGGCACTTACTCATTATCACCTTCAGAAAGCTGTGCTGCTCAACCGTCCTCTTTTCTGCTCCTACCGGTTGTACATTCCACTTAATTCATGGTGTTTATTAACACGCTTGTCCATAGAACCGGTCGTCATTACAGCATTTACTACACTCATTCTTCTGTTCTTACCACTTACTGAATACGAATTGCGGGTAACCCAATAGCTCCAATCGTCCTGGAGGATTCTTGGCTGCTTAGATACCGCAAGCTTATTTAGTCTTAAGCGATAGTCTCGTGAGGACCTCCATTTTAATCACAGAAGAGTTGCCCATGTTTCCTTCTTTTCAACCACCGATTCTGACTTTTCCTACCCATGCCATCCGCTCCATACCTTATTCTTAATTCAGAATAATAGGCATTTCAGTATCTGGAGTGTCCCAAAATTCTTTTCCTCCCCAGTGTGTCTTCATCACTCCGAAAGAGCCACCTCAATGGTTTGCCTTCTACGCCATACATTTGCCTCTGCTAACGAGCACAGTTTTATCGATATTCAACCATTGCTGGTCCGTCTATTGTTAAAACGCTTCAACACTCTCGGGCTTCCCTCCTCTGAGCGCGGTAAAAATTGACACGATAACGGAGACCACTTAAACAGTTCCGTCGCTCAGTGGCCCCCTGGAACTCAAACAACTGTCTACTTTGAGGCTCTTACCATGTAAACATAGCTGTCTTCGTGGACGCTTTGTATACACCGATAGACTTCCGGACCCAACCCCAATTTAACTTTTTCACCAATTTTTCAACACTCATTTGCGCGGCCATTCCATTGTGCTCATCCTCTGGGAGTCTTGCGACAATTTTTCTCGAAAGTCACTGCTGTGATGTATCTCATCATAATCCACCGCCTCAAAACCTGATGTCATTACTTTCCCACATACGTGTTTAAGCCGTTCCTCGTTTACTTACGCCCCCCTCAGGGGCTATCCTTCATTCATATCTAACATCCTTCGCCGGCATCCCACCTGCGTCTTCATTTAAAAGCTTCATTCCGTATGTGAGCCCACACACCTACAAGCCCACGCGTAAACGAGTAACAACAATTTATGCTCACTTGGTTATAGTTATACACAATGCACGAACTTTCCTGAACTAACTTGAACAAGTTTGTTTCAGTCAAGATTAAATTTTCGGTTAGTGCGCGGTCGCTGGCTTTGCGCACGGCGCGCTATATGCCTGCGCATGTGCTTCGCACGCGTTACTTATTTTTATAACACCTGTGTCTGGTATATTATCTTCTACCACGGTCTTACACCGTCCTTCTGTTCCTGAACAACTGGTCTGGTGGTATGACGAAGATATCTCTTCGAGTAGTCACCCTACTTGGCCAGTTAAGACTGTCTTGCTATGGGTTACTTATAATGGTGGGTCCAAATTTCATGAGATAGGTTGTCTAGATTACGTGAGGAATCCGGCGAAACTAAAAACTCAACGTTTTACACAGAACTAACTCTAGATTGCAAAAATGGAAACGCAATTTACTGGAGCTAAAATCCGGAACAAATTAGGAGGCTTTTAACGTCTATTGGGAGCTCTCCACGGGCCTCTGGATCCAGATGTCTTTGATATGGTGATGCGTCTCTAACCATACACAGTGTGGATGACGCGGTCTCCATCTTGGAAGGCAAGTTGCACCGACAGCACCCAGGCTTTTCATGACCTATTTCATACCCTTTTGTCAGGTTCGGGGTTCACCACCGCTCTGCTTGCGCTGCCCTGAATTGGAAAGGAAAACAACACTTTTCGGAAAATGATGATTTGGCAGGCGCAATCCATGGCATAATCAATGCAGCTTCTGTTGCTGGACATGTTCTTCACTGAGAGAGCCCGTCGCACAACCAAACATTCGCTTTCCAGTTATTCCGTTAGGCATTTGCCGACACCTACCCACACGAGCTATCTTTCTGAGACAGTGGTTATCGAAAACGTGAAGACGTCCTAGTTCTGCTGCTCGACCAGGCCAAGTCTCACAGCTTTACAACAAAACAGCTCGTACTGTAGCCTCCTACATGGGTCCCTTGAGATGTAATGATGAGCCGCTCTGCCACCATGGGTATCTCAAGTCAGCAAACATGACCCGGGCTTTAGAGATTCGTACACTGATCTCATCTCACTCTACAATCGGAACTAATACAACTTCCAAGATATGTAAAACGTTCCACAACTTCGATTGCCTCTTTTTTGATTGCAGATGGCTAGTTTATTGACTGCATATTCAGAACCATGACCTTACACTTTATGGGTGCAAAGCGCATGCCAAAGGACGGGATGATTTTGGTCAGTTCATTCCGAGTGACCTGTGCTTACTTCTCCTTTTCGAACACCAGAACAATGTCGTCCGCGTGTTCCAGATCGATGAGGTTTTCCTTAGTAGCTATTTGAACACCAGGGTTTTGAAGACTCATTAGCGTTTCTCTCACTATATCGTCGATCACGAAATTAAATAAGGACAAAGGGAGCGGGCACCATTGGCGGACACTATCTCGCGTACGGAAGCTTCTGGAGAGCTCTCCATATGGTTTCACGCTCGAATACAGAGGATTTTTTATGTTCCTAGCTGAGCACGCGTGTTGAGGAGAACAGACCGGTCACCCGATTCTAATGTGCTTTAGAAATCCAGAGATACTAAAACTGTGGGTCGTATATACGGATGGCTTTATTCAAGCACCCGACAGTGTGAAGACTTCGTCAACACAGTTCCGCTTGCTTCTTTCGAGTCAGTGTTTTACGAGCCACCATAGGGCGACGAAGAACAGCCGACAGCAAGAAACTCGCCAAGAATGGGGTTAAGCGGATTCTCCTGTGATTATCGCTGGGCGAGATGGCTCATTTAGTTAGAGCGCGAATTCACTGAACAAAAGTTCCGTGGTTCAAACCCGACCTCTGTATGTCGACTTTCCTGTCTAGGCTTCGGTAACCTGGCAGTATCCTAGCCCTTGTGCTTCCTAAGGGTGGCATGGAAGCTAGGCACCGGAAGGGTGCTACAGCTGAGCGATTATTTTGTGGATATCGCACACACCACGGGCCCCTTTTGGTACTATCATCCATTCTCCCCAGTCGTCTGAGGGTCTCCTTTTCCCAGATGCGGGCCAACGGATGAAACAAGTGCTGACTGAGGACTTCACTCCCATCTTCGAACAATGCGAGAAGCTCGGTGGCATTTCAGAGCACATGCAATCGTGAACTTCCAAGGCCGTAGGGCTTTCCAAGTTCACCGCCCAGGGTTCTATTTCAGTTGCAGGATCCAAAGGAGTTGCAGCGGGTGGCCACGAGAATTGCTGTTCAAGGTGCTCGGCTGAGGCGTACTTTACTGAAGATGGTCGCGCCACTTTGATTCTTGGTTGTTTCGCTCGTAGCCGGTTTCTGGGGTCGGTCGCACTGACCAAGTGAAATAATCTTCGGGCATTCTCGGCCCACTGACCTCTTTAATCTCCTTGACCTTCCGTGTCCACTAGGCCTCACGGTCGGCGCACACCCACTTTCACTTGACGTCTGATAATTCGTCGAGCCAAATTTTGTTCCGGACCGGCGCGAACGTTTCCCCGAGATTCAAGCAGTGTTACTATCCTGTTCGATATTTAGTGCTTGAGCAAGCCAGCTAGCGCCGTGCCACAGACAAAACTTCAGGTACTGTGCAATGATATGGCGCCCTCTTTCCAGAATGCAATCACGTCCGGCGGTGAAGCAGTTGAAGGTGACTCCGACGGACTATTCCAATGCCTGACGGCATGCCACCCACCAGTTGGCAATAAACAGTATTATTATTATTATTATTATTATTATTACTTATTGTTAATTCATCTTATTTCGGGATCTGCCAGTCTCTTACTTGCTGAGCGATTTGCCCTCACCTCAACCAAAGAAAACAAAGAAAGGAACGACTCACTAACTGATGGTGATGTGATCAATTTTGGTTAGTGGCTGGCACGATATTAGGGGTGCCATGTGGCCAGATGACTTCGGTTAGTTCGTATGTTAGTACTGTATAAAAACTGCCTCCGGTCAGTACACAGTTGAAACAATTATTCGTCAATGTCCATACGTACCGAGTCCAATCCATGTCGACCACCTAATAAAGTCTCAGATGCGCTAAGCCTGCCCACTTGTGCATTCAAGTTTACGCCAACCACATCGATATCTGATATTGTAGCTCACCGTAACACGGCACTCAGAGTGTCATAAAACTCGTCTTTGATGCTGTCAGAGCTGCAGTCGGTTGGGACGTAAGCAGACACGACAAGCAGATAGAGGTCAACTTCCCATGGGTGAGACTCCTTCACGAATGTCAACGGATGAGCCGCACGGGGTCGACTATCGGTGTGTATCCAGTTATAGAAGGATCATTCCGCCGGTTGACTTGAGATGATCCGGACCCCTGCACATCCAGACGCAGTATCCTCTGGATCGCCAGAGGTGCGCAGCCGGAAACGAGTGGAAATTGACAGGGCAGTTAGCTCAACGTTTAATCCTGAATTTTTGTTTCTGACACATAGTCAACGTCAAGCGAGTCCAGTGTGAGAGCAAGAACAGCTTGTTGTCCGGCTTGTTTTCCACTGCAAACATTAAAAGCGGCCAGATAGACTGGGTTTGAAAGCGGATTTCGAGATTCCTGAGGCTGTCAGCGCCGACCAACGCGCAGACGTTCCGGGAAACAGATTGCCGCGCCTACAAAGAGAGACCTAATAACGCGCGGGGGATGAAGGAATATGTGAAAAAGAAAGTAGGGAGGCGTCAGCGCTGTCATGTTTTCACTTACCTGCCCTACTGTATGCAGCTAGTAAGGCCGACGACACCACGAGACGGCCGATAAGGTACGAGAGTATTTTGGTTGTAGGTATCATAGTTGTACGTGAGCTTGGATACTGCCAGGGCGCCCACATCTAAACAGGTGGACGATTAGGGCCCTCAACCAAAGTCTTTGGTCGCAAGCCAGCGTTGTTCGAAGGGAACTTCAGTCTCATTACCATTATTCTTGAGCAAGTTGCCACAAATGTTTCAAACTCAAACCTGGGGGGCAGGAGACTTTGTTGGCTAGACTTCCAACCATCGACTTATCTGGTATGAGAGACTCTTCGAGTGTCACGCCGACACCCTCTAGTCTGACTCAATGGGTCACGAAGGCACACAAATCGTCACAACTTGGCAAGACCCAGTCTCTTCGTGACAAACTTCGGCATTATTGGTCCGATGTTCCCATCAGTCTCGAGCAATACTCCGAAGACGCCGATGGTCAAACACTGAAGTTTTGAAAGTTTTTTTAACGTCGTTAGCTCACAGTTGTCAGAATTCTGATCCATATAACAATATGGAGCGCACTGCAGCATTGAAAATTCGGCCCTTGTCAGATGAGCTGATACTACGCCTGCGCTACATGTGATGCAGGTCCACGAAAGCTGCTTGGCCTTCCCAACCCGGCTAGGACACCTGGACTGGTACAGCCGCCCAGGTAGACAAATTTATCGGCTAGCTCAATCGGCTCATCAGAAAGAATGATAATAGGGTTTATGCCTACTAGTCTTGCAGCAGAACGCCACACTTTGCTTGCATGGAGCGCATACCAAACAGTGGGGAAATATTATTTAGATTATTTAACATTGTCTATTCTGCCGTGGCACCAGATCCATGAAGAGCTTTGTCCTCTACGTACTAGATAGCTGTAAGCGAACGATCTGAGAGCATTTTGATCCCAGCATTGTAGACTAGTAAGATCACGTTGATGATGACGTTGAAGATGAAAGATGGAAGTCTGCCCTGCCTGTCACCACTTGATGTAATGAACTCAGAAGATAGCTTCTCATAGACCTTATCGCGTTTATGGGGGTTGGCGTACATAGTCCTAAGGAAAATCAAGAAGTTAGGGAAAAATTTTGTTCCTTGGACACTATCATAGAGCCCGATGGTCCGGATAGTCAAAGGCAGCATTCAGATCAAGGAAGACCACCTCTGTTCGGTACTGGAAGTAGTGTCGCTGTTCCAGAATCTGTCGGTGGGTGAAAATGCAGTCGATGCATCCCTTTGCTGGGTGGAACCTAGCTTGGTTTTCACAGTTTTGCCTCTCTCTTTGAAGGATGAGGCCAGAAGGTACATTCGAAGGTGCATCTTACAGGCTGTTGCCAAAATGGTTTCCGCATGGTGGTTCGGTACCCTTTTTGAAGCTGAGAATGACCATGGATGTGTTCCATTCTACAAACATTTCCTGTTCACTCGAAACAGCATCAGTAGATTTTGTGAGGTGGGCAAACAGTGATTCACCGCCTTTGAAGATCACTGGCTAGAAGCCGCCTGGTCTTGGTATGTTTTCACCTTTCAGCAAGAGCAAGTCATGTTTAACCTCTTCTGACGGGCGATTGACGTTTACACTCCATTCGCTTCCAATCGATGTCTGAAGGATTGAGTTGCGGGAAACCAGGTAAACGTTTCTTCAGTGTTCGGCCTATCTTTCCGGCCGACGTCCTTGTGGGTGAACTAGTGAGGCGTCCTTTTCACTTGCCGAGTTGATGGCCTTTGCTGTCTTTTGGTTGGTCGACCTTACTAAGTGGTATAGGGCACGATTGTTCCCGGTGGTGAAGGCCTCCATTTCCTGAGCCTTCATTGTCCACTAGTGTTTTCGGCCTTTCTGTACTAACGGTATTTTCCTCAGCTTAGTTTTTGGTCTAAACCTCCCAAGGTAGCGTCCACGTCAAAAGAACCAGTAAAAGTGCACAA
The DNA here is from genome assembly GCA_004794785.1 of Opisthorchis felineus. NCBI lineage: Eukaryota > Metazoa > Platyhelminthes > Trematoda > Opisthorchiida > Opisthorchiidae > Opisthorchis > Opisthorchis felineus. Next base: position 225,224 of record SJOL01005821.1, on the reverse strand, counting down.
GGTATAACAACGCTCAAAACGAAGTCAAGAACACTTGTACAGCGCTTCATATATATAGTGTAAGCGGCGACAACTTTCTGGAAATTCTAACGCCTTCTGGATGCGCCATTGGCATCCGGCATCCGGCATTCGGGCAATACTGGGTCATGATTGGCTGTTGGGTCCAGACTTTCGACCAATCAGATCACAGCTTAATGCTGGACCGCCAAATGTCCCGAACTTTTGGCCAATCTTGTGCGGGATAGGTTTCTTGGTCGTAACAGCACCTAACTGCGAGCAGTAAAGCGGGATCCGTGTGAAAGTCCGCCCAACCATTCACCCTAGAAGTTTGTTGACGTAGCTTTGAAGCCGAGGGTCCAACTTCAGTGGCTCCCTGGCTTGCGGACCCTGTCTGTCCAGCGTCGCGGTCGTAATCCGTGCCCAGGCTGGGCCTCCGACGAAGCAGCTGATTGATCTTCTGGGATGGTGCCAAAATTAAAAGTGTCCAGAAGCGTCTCTAGACTCAAACCACTTGGTCCCGTGGGCAGGATCTGCGCCTCTGTCGGCCGGATTTGGTTTGTGTACCGCATCCGCCTGGCTAGGCCAACTTGAATCTTGTGGAGCACTTTGCCGCGCTAGCGAAGGATGTGTCCTGCAATCCACGTAGGGTGTCTGCCGCTCTAGTCGCGGACGAACACTCTCTGGCCTTCGCTGAAGGGGCTTGCGGTTGCTCCATGGTGCCGGCTGAACTGTTCCTCCATTCTGGAGTTGCGGTGACTAACCTGCCTTTTCTGTGGCCGGATAGCGTCATGTGGTGTTCGGGGACTCCTTTGGAGCAGTGCTTCTGCTGGTGACACTCCATCAGGTGAGTCGAGGTTTGGCGTCTCTCGATATGCCAGCAAGAACCTGTGCAAACTTTCTTCCGTTGGTCTCTCCCCTCTGGACTTCTTAAGTGCCCACTTCAGAGTGTCAACGAACCAATCCGCCCGGCCGTTCTACTGTGGATGAAACGGAGACAAGCGGACATGCGTTATGCTATACTCCAGACAAAAGTCTGCGAACGCCGATGACGTGGACTGACTGCCGTTGTGGGATACAACGGTCTATGGTGATCCCAAGTGGCTGAACAATCGTCGGAGTTCCAGGACCGTAGTGTCACTTGTGAGGCTGTTCACTGAAAAAATTTCTGGCTATTTGCTGTAGGCATCGACCACGACCAAAAGGTGTAGGCTACCAGTTGGACCTGCATAGTCGGTGTGAACACGAGACCAGGGTTCGGTCGGTTGCGGCCACGACCATAGGTAGGGTTTCACAGGTGACTTGGATACTTCAGCACACCACAGGCGAGCTTTTGAGACTTGCTTGATCTGGGAGTCTATCAAAGGCCAGTTGACGTAACTCCGAGCAAGAGCATTCATACTGTTTGTTCCCGGGTGTCCTTTAAGAAACTGATTCGGGACGGCTGAATGTAACTTCCTTCGGATGACAACGCGTCCTGAAAACAAAAGGCATCCATCGGCTAGTGATAGTGCATCACGCCGTTTGAAGTAAGGTCTCAGTTCGTTATTTGGGCAGGTACACGGCCACTGATTGCGGCGGTACTTAATGACCTGCCGCAGCACAGGGTCAGTAGCCTGGCGGACAATGTCGGCAGTCACTGGGAGATTATGAACCGCTTCGGATACTGCGCGATTAACCTCCGGTTCCAAGGTATTGTTGTTGCGATTACAGCGTCTTCTGTTTCTGGCCTACTTGAATCGGTGAGTCGCGACAGGTCGTCGGCTTGTCCAAGGCTGGTTGTGGGCTGGTACTTGATCATGAAGGCAGGGTGGCCCATCGCTGGAGGCGGTTGGCAGTATATGCCGGGATTCCTTTCTTCGAGTCAAGCACAGCAAGAAGTGGCTTGTGATCAATCAGTAGGGTGAACTGACGGCTGTAGAGCATTTCATGAAACGTTATGACGGCAAACACGATTGCCAAAGCTTCCTTTTCTGTCTGAATCTAGTTGCGCTCGGCTTATGTCAGGAGTCTGGCCGCATGTGGAATGGCTTTCTGGCTGCTGTCTGGAAATACACGTGAAATCACTCCGCCAATTCCATGGTTTGGAGCATCCGACGCCACAACGAAGTCCAGCGATGGATCGTAGTGAGTGAGTAGCAAATCGGAACTCAGCATGGATTTGACAGGTTCAAAGGTGCGTTGGCATGCTTTTGACCATGTCCACTTGTGGTCTTTGGTAAGTAGCTGGTTTAGTGGGCCTCGGAGGCGATGCATGGCAGGCAGAAACGAGCTGTAGTGACTTACGAGACCGAGGAAAGACCTAAGGAAGGTCACGTTTGTGGCGGATGACATACGTTTGATAGCGTCGAATTTCTCTGGGTCTGGTCGGCGGCCACGTTGGTCAATGATGAAACCAAGGTACTTTATGGGCCATGTGAAGAAGGCGCATTTTTCTTGGCGCACTCTGAAGTCATATTCTTGAATACGATTAAGCAGGTAATCAAGGCGCTGCCACAATTCGTGGGCGTTGGAACCCATGACAATGAGATCGTCCAAATAGGCAGCAACGGCCGGGGCATCCTTCAGCACCGTGCGCATGATCTGTTGAAACATGGCTGGCGCTGTTTTGACACTGAATAGCAGTCGGGTATATTGGAACAAACCGCGGTGCGTATTGATCGTCAGAAGTTCTCGTGATTCTTCGTCAACTTCTACCTGGAGGTAAGCATCAGCTAAGTCAATCTTCGCGAAACATCTACAATTATTCAGTTTCGCGAACAAGTAGTCTGGAAGATGCAGAGGGTGTTGATGGGTACCCACTACAGCAATGAGACCGGTGGAGAAATCTGCACACAACCGGATGGTCCCGTTAGCCTTCTTCGCCAAGACGATCTGTGCGGCCAATGCAGAATAGTTGTTCGGTTGGAGAATACCAGCCCTCTGTAGTCAGCCCAGTTCCTGGTCAACGATGGGTAATGCTGCATATGGTACTGGGCGTTTTGGCCTGATAACTAGTTTGGCACTGGGGAGGAGGCACGGTCTGGCTCTTGCTTTTGTGTACCGTGCTATCTGGTCTACGAATGTAGATGCAAAGCGTTGTAGGAGGTCCTCAAGTGAACGCTTCTCAAAGTGAGTTGGGTCGAGGGCAACTCCACGTGCGGTGCAAATAGAATTAATTGGCTTCTCCAGCAGATTCAGATTTTCGATCTAATCCAGCCCCATGAGATCGATTTTGGGGCATGACATCAGGTAGCACGTGGCTTGTGCCATCGAGCCATTGAAGCTTATGGAGCAGTCAACCTTGCTAGTCAACTTCAGTTTACCACCAGAAGAATTACGGTCCCAATGTTCGGTCGGTTTCACATGTGGCTTACCAATTCGTTTCCACGTTCGTTCACTGAGCAGCGTGTTGTCGGAGCCCGTATCAAGCTGCAAACGATCTGAGATGTTGTTGATACGAACCGTCACGAACTTCCTTCGGCAAGCAAAATCAACTTTGAATGTCGCCGTCACTGAGTTAGACCACGATTTGTATGCCGCACGATGGTGTGCGGGTGGATGCGGCCTCTGGGATCGACAGACATTTTCTTTGTGGCCACGACGATTGCGCCTGTCACATTTATGACGCCTAAACAGGCAATAACGAGCAAAATGCCACTCACCGCGATGCCAACAACCTGTGTGAGGCTTGCTCTGTTTTCGATCATGCTCGTTGTCAGATTTCTTTGGCGAGCTGTAGTTGATTGCGTGTACACAGCTGCTTGAAGTCACAGGTGACTGGCCGATCATAGCCGTGTCGTGCTTCAGGCTGATGAGGCGTTGACATTCGGTGGTGAGGCTCTGCAATGCCATTTCAGCAGCCTGTTCAATTCTGTTAAGCAGTTGGGTTCTGATGTCAGCATCTTGGGACGACTGGAGACCAGATACAAAAATGAGCCACTTAAACTGATTCTCCGTTACTGAGCTGAGCTTGAAGTGCTCGCGTTCCCGATTGACAACACCGGCAAACGTGATGAAATCATTACCATCTTTCTTGACCAACTTTAGGCATTGGTAACGTATATTGAACAGTGACGTTTGATCGCCGAATTCTGGGACAGTGTTCTGACCGGTTCATCAAGGCTGAGGTCGCGGGGCAGCTTGGGGAGAATGAAATTTGTGTACCGTTCATGTTCCGGTGTGCCGAGTTTTCGCAGCAATAATCTGACTTTCCATCCGTCATCAAACTTGGAAAAATCAGTCTTGAACATGTCTTCGTACC